>JANRMR010193862.1:0-10436 GCA_025434825.1 Bergia sp. 'catenularis'
TTATTATTATTATTATTATATTTATCATTATTATTGTGATTGGATGACCTTGCATAACACAGGTATTACCAAAGCATAGTTGTGCATGGATAAACAATAAAAGGCTTTAAAATTTCAATTTTTTCCCAACGTTTTGAATTAAAAGTCATCTTCAGGAATAATAGCCCCATGAGTCACGGGGTTGAGATATTCCTATTGGGAGAAGAACAATTGGGTAGCCATTAACTGTTTATTAAAAGTTGGTTTGAAATTGGCAACTAGAAGTGCTTCAGTTATTCTACACTTTTGGAAACATTTACCAGACAGGTGGTCAGGTGGTCAGGTGCTACAATGTAGGTCAGTTCTGAATTTAAATGTCATTTGACAAGCTCTGCCCCACATTTGTACATATGATTACTGTAAAACTGGGGAAAAGTTGACACACATTACAAGTAGTGAGAGTCCTACTGTAGGGTAAAAAGTCGACATACAAGTAGTGAGAGTCTACTGTAGGGTAAAAAGTTGACATACAAGTAGTGAGAGTCTTACTGTAGGGTAAAAAGTTGACATACAAGTAGTGAGAGTCCTACTGTAGGGTAAAAACGAATAGATCTACAAGTCAAGTAAGAAACAAGCCGAGGTACATACGTTATAGTCTTCTTTTCAGTTGTCTTGGGTTCAGGTCTAGCTCTGTTCAGAATTTTAATAAATTCTGTTGTGCGTGCCCTCATGCGAGAGTGAAGGTAAGCCTGGCAAAAAAAGAAAAAAATAATATATGTTTGGAACTCTTCTTCCCAAGTTTAACTTGTAATTTTAAAGTAACATTTCAACTAAATAAGTTCACTTATTTTATTACGGAAGTGCCTCTCCACTTGTACGTCCGTGGTATCAACACAAATTTTGTACCACACCAATGAGTACATGTACAGGAACGTGACAGCAATACAGTGAACATAGCACTGTGATAGTGGTGGTAACTGACAGTAATGTGTAACTGACAGCATTAAGACAGTGATGATAACTGAATGGTGGTAACTGACACTAACAACAAAGATCATAATTGACTGGCAGTAGATGACACTTATGACAGTGATAATAACTGAATGGCAGTAACTAACAATACTGTGTGACAGAGTCAGTGATAACTGATTAGTGCCAACTGACGACAGTAACAGTGATGATAACTGGTGGTAAATGACAGAATTGTGACAGTGTAAACGACACTCAAAAAGGCCAAAATGGTGGCCGGTACAGAAGTCTCAGAAAACAATATTAAAACAGTCTCTTCTTATTTTATCATTAACATAAGTGATTTTATCATAAATAATTATTTTAAAGACAAAATTCTGGGAACGAGTAAAAACAGGTAAAAGATGGAAGACTATAATATTATGGACTGAAAAGACGGATTACAGCATGCAATTTTAAAAACACTAAAAGCTTGAGTAAACTATTGTATTTTGCTATTTTCGGTCTTCAAAGTCTGTTTAAAAAACCTTTCCTATTGATAACATTTCAGTAAAAACACGAGCAAAACTTTGTCCTTAACTACCAATTAACAAAGTAAACATCTCAACTTCCAGTGAAATGAAAACAAAATCATACTTTCGAATACTTAGCGATGCAAATAAATCTTGCCTTAGACTGATGCTCTTGTTAAGAAAAATAAGTTATGTTTGTGGTGTGGTAATTTTTCAAATCCCGTGAAATGGAGTTAGAGACTTGCCTGTAGAAAGGAGAAGTTATAAAATGTACAGTGTAATATAATTCACATGCAGTTTTAATGGAAGAATGTGCTCTGAAACCTACAACATTTTAATGGGTTTCTGTGGGATTGTTCCACTTGACTGGCTGTGGCTGAGAGCATGAAACAAGTGTTGCGTCAATAAGGCGCTGCTGTTTTATCAAATTTTGCTCAATTTTTGCCGTTTCATATTTGTTTTATGTGTGTGCATAACTTCATGCTTTATTTTAACTCCTAGTTGTCCCATCACACCTGTTGGCTTTGATATATATGCTATATTTCAGTGTAAAAATTGTTTTAATATATATGGGGCGACTTGACCAAGACGTGGGGTGAGATGACCAAGGATTTGGGACCTTGGGCGAGATGACCAGTGACCATGGGGCGACTTGACCAGTAACTGTTTCAAACATTACCTTGGAACACTTAATGTGGTAGTGAAGATAGTTTCGGAAAGTGTGGATCAAGTTGATTGTCTTCTCCCGAGCAGCAGGTTTGCTGGTATGTCTGGGCTCAAGAACTGATGAAAGAAAGAAAGTATTTAATTACTTGACAAGTTAATATATTTTCACATACATTTCCAAAGACCATCAATTTAAAAGTCTGAATTTTAAGAATTGCTCCAATTTATGAATTTTGCGAAATTATTAACACCAAACACTTCTGCCCTTCAAGACAAGCAAAAGAAAATTAGCGTGGTCAGTAAACTGGTCAAGCATTACACCAACTGGTACTGACATAAGTTTAGAGATTCTTGGACATGCACTACTGCTGTGTCCTCCAAGGGGCCAGATACACTTGGCAAATTGCAACCTCAGCGAAATTTCATGTACTGATCTACAGTGTACGAAGGTTGACATCTCTATCATTCTTTGTTCAATAAACAAGAAATTAACACTCTGGTTATTGTACTTTAAAATTTAACCAAGACAATTTCTGGTCATTTGAAGTTGGAGTTTCCAACCAAGTTTACAGGACAAGTTAAAGGCACTTAAGCTACACAATGAAACTGTAACAATTTGAACAGTAGCTGCAAGGTCCCTGTCAAAACCAGCTATACAAAATCAAAACTTGTGAGCATAAAATAACAATCATGCTATAAGTGCTTCAATAACCAACAACAAATTTCACCTACATGTACAATACATTTAACATACCAAATGTTATGTAGCCAATATTGTCTCCAGTCTTTGCTCCAGTGCCCTCAAGCTCCCTGGGTGGGTCGCGGTGACTGAAGAGCACCTGGGGTGCTGTTTGACTGGCACGGCGCCCTTCCTTGAACTCCTGTATGAATTAAATTACCAATACAATTAAAAGCATATCAGAATTAATCTTGAACTTTATTTCTTTGGAAGAAATTTCTTTGTTGCTGCTTCAGTGATTAAGTAAAAAGATAAATTGTGTAAAAACTGTACGTTTGTACACCTCGACACAAAAACACCAACAAACAAACTTTCACAACGCTACATGTACAATTACCGGTAAGTCTGGTAAGTCAAAACATGTACCAATTCAAGGGATCCAGTTGGGCTATCCAGGAGTGGATGGGGAGCAACAAATCCAATGTTTTAACTTAATCTGCCTTTGACCATCCACAAAATAAAATCACAAAATCTAGATATAAATGCAACTGGTTTGTTACTATGATACAGCAAACACTTAATTTCATGTTTTACATGTACTGACTACATTCATTCCAGGGCTCAACATTAATGCTCACCTGATAGCCCAAAGTCACTTCATACCCTTTGGGCCAGTGTAGCCTAGTAACTTTTGATGAGTGGTGGCCTGATGGGACCAGCAAATCTTTTAAAAAGTCACTTTGTGAATTCTGCCAATGCCACAATATTTGGCGGTTTTTTGATGAACAAGATATACATGTAAAAATGCAGTCAACATTAGGGTGATGATAACCCAGACAGTGTCAACTTATGACATCAGTGAAATCAACAAGGAGGAGACCATGCATATTGCCATCATGATTAATTGACTTTTGTCACAGTTTAGATTGTCCACGTTGGACCAATGCACTTTTAAGATGCGCCAGTAGGCTCTGAATTTTACTGGCCCAATGACTAAGGTTGAGCCCTACACTCCCAAAGAAGGTAGCTGAAAAAAGTTCCCTGATCAATTCTTAACCTGCATCAATATTGGAGTACCCAAGGGAACCACAGAAAGCAGCCAAACTTAAATTAAAATGACACAACAGAGGCAGGTTTTGGGAGGCTTAGTAAATTAATTTGGTTATGAAATTACCTGCATAAACACTTTCCCAATGATCACATCATCATCGTCCTTAAAAACTGTACTAAAGATCACTGTCACACGGTCATCTTTGGCCTGCAAGTACCTACATACACAAATAACAATCATTAACAAGTATCCAACTTAGGGAAATATCAAACTGGTATTTTCCATGGGAGTGGAACTTTTTCCAAAACTGAAGGGGAGAGCTTTTAGAAAATCTGAAGGATGCTTCCCCAGACAATTTCTTATTTGGAAGCCCTAAAACACCTTTTCCAGCAATCATATGTTTGTGTCAAAAATGTTTGGTAAATCAACTGTCAGTTTATGTTGTTTCCACACAAATTAATTGTCATAATTCTAAAGGGGAGGCTACCAAGTCAAAACCCAAATGAAGATAGTTGCCTTTCAGAGTGTTGCCCAAGAGAAAACAGCTCATCATGAACAATCAGCACATGCAAGAATCATTTACCCATAAAAAATCATTCCAAAACTTTGAATTGATCTGCTATTCTCTACTAAAATACATCTTCAATTCCTGTCCCTCTTTAGGGTGTGTTCAATTGATCATACTCCAGAATAGGAATTTGGTGGAATAAATTTTTCAAAAAATAATTATTATATTCTGCTATACAAAGTACATGAACGATACATGTATGTGTGTATGAGTTTTAACCATTTTAATTCAAGCCAATTTATCAACATCTATCTTCTCCTTACAACATCAATACAAAATAAGTTGTTTGGTTGTGAGAACAAAGGAACTGATCACATGCAGTGAACTACCTAATATGAAAAGTGAAATTCTCCCAAACTGTTTAAAAGGAAAGCAAAGATACAGTTCAGGAGCATTGAGCATCACATCATTGGTCATGTTTGGAGCTGAAAGGGTTTAAACACTTTCATTCCCATCAGGTATATCAACATAAATTACATAGATCTTCTCCTTACAGTATTAGTACAATGAAAGTCAATTCATTGCAAGAATAAAGGAATTGGTCAATCATACACTTCCATTTCTTGAAGATAATATACAAAATTCTCCTAAATTAAGTACAGAAACTGTATGGAAACAAGTAATGAGAATTCAGCAATTCATCATGATTATTTGGCACTTTTAGGAGTGAAAGGGTTAAGCTCCGCATAATTCTTAATTCATATATTCAGCGATAAAGCTAGGGTGCATCATTTCATGCAGAGATGCAATATTTTTGTTTTGGACGCAGAAATTCAATGGTAGTGCATCCAAATGGACACAGATTGGACGTAGAGTTGACTCAGAAAAAGAAGCCAGAACTTGCTTCAAAACTCAGGAAACTGAAGTTTGCTCAATTCTTGCCACCATCTTTACTTCTGCGGTAGATCATAGTGCAGGCTCAAGTTTTAAGGTCACAAGGTACCTCACATCTCCCAGTGGACACAATATTTGCACATGCCAATAACTAATAGTGAACTTCAGAGAAAACAGTTGTTCTGGACATATGATTGGTGTGATTTTAATCTGTTTTTTTACCAAGGTTGATTGTGTGGAACCATAAAAGGTCTTTGTTCAATTATTGTCAAAATCGCTCAAGTAGTCAATTGCCAAACAAGTGTAAACTGCTAGACATGTAAATAGTATTTCATTCAATCCATCTTGTCCATCTCCCACCCTGGTTCCAGTAAATACTCAATTGCCTCTACATGCCAAAATCAACCCACCAAAAAGGCCGCTGCATGTATTTTGTAGTGAGAGTTTTGCTTTCAATTGATGCAAATCAGTACTTAGTAATAATATAATTAACTTTGAATGCCTTCAGTTCAGTTTTAACACAGAGATTGATAACAATAGTTTTTATAATGAGTCTTTTTATTTAAATCAATATTTTTAAAAACCAAGATTGCATATATTCAGTTGAAATTTTCATCAATAAATCAAGTTTAAACTGAAACAGTTTAATTATTTTTATGTGCTCAGACTCCAGATCTCTGATTTCACCTTACAGAATGGGGTTTTAAGTTTGATTCAGCCTCAGTACATACTTGGAAATGAAAAGAAACAAAAAAGAAATTCTTTTTGTACAAAAATGAAACAAAAGTCCCACCCTAATATCAAAATCGAACAACCACATAGCACAGCTTCAATTTGAAGTCACAAGTATGATTTCAAACCAAAATTGCACAACATGAAATTCAATTTAATAACAATTATTAATCATATCCATTTTATAATTCAAACTGTAAGTTATTTAAATGTGTCATCCATTTTTCTGTAACTTGCAACAAGGACATGTCAAAATTTTCATTTTAATGTTACACATTGTGCATCCCTCTTTGCTGCATTGTGATTGGCTGTTTCAATTTTTCTTCTTTGTGATTGGTTGTTCAAAACAGTGCAATTACAGACTCAAAACAGCACAATTAATTCTGAAATCACTGCTGTTGGGACCAATCAAATTGCAGAAATCACCAGTGAATTCAAAATGGACATTAAAACTGTACAGACAATTATAATGTTGCTGAAATAAAAGGCAAATCAGTAACTGATCATCAGTAGGATACCTAAAATGTGTGCAATTCTATAACTGGTTTCGGCTCCATTAAATCCTGAAATGGGCCCACCATACTCACATGGTCTCGTCATCTCTGTAGTTGATAACAGCATGCTGCTCCCCACCAGACCCCTGTGCTTGATAGTCAAAGTATTTCTCAAATACTGAAGCAAAGCAGTTTCTCTTCAGCAAGGCAACCTTTTTTATCAACTCATCTGTTAAATGAAGAAATGCAAGGAATTAAGCTCAGTAGATTACATGTTTTTGGCAATACTTAATAAGCAAGAGAAACTTACCTTTTCCATCTTGTGGCAGATTTTCCAGGTCGAAAAGGAGGGAAACATCATAGCCTAGAATTAACAAATCACTTAATATTAATTCATATAATCCAAGTGTGCACTCACTTTCATAGTACATACCAGTCACAGGGGAATGTTGTTGGTTGATGTGAGTCCCAGATCTATACCCCTCATCCAAAAGAAAAACAAAGCTAGAGATTGGAAATGGACACTTATCTCCTACCATGTTTTATATCTCTATTCATCTGAACTTGTGATATGACATAATTATAATAATTTTTAAACAAGGGTACATAGTAAGCAAGGCCTTATGTGCCTCTTGGCACAAATGAGCTAGGTAACAGGTAACACAGCAAGTAAAGGGGATAGGCTTTGATACCCAGGCATATGGATTGGAATATCAAAGAAAACAGCATTAAGTTTAATGAAATCCATGTAGTAAACAAATGCAGAATACTGGATCAAAGTCTGTAAGGAGGATTAATGTAATTTTATGTCATTCAAACCTCTCTGAAACTCATAACCAATGTTTCCAATGCTTCACTTTAAATCTATTTCCCTTTAATGTAATACTTTGCAAGTTGAGGAGTCACAATAACTAGATATGATAGTTTGTATTTTCCCAGGAGAGATGAAAATTTCCTCCTCCAGCAATCGGGATACAATATTTTGTATGGTCTATGGGAAAAAGGTGTTTTCACTACAATGACACAGTTTGTTTACACTCTCTACAGAAGTCTAAAAATGAAATACTTAAATTATGTAACTTGAATGAAGTGATAAATAAATGTTTGTCACTAAAATTTTGATATCTGCAACAAACTCACTTTCAAAATATATATTAAGTACTTTCTATGGTGGGAATAACTGGGCAAAACAGAACGTATTACCAATTAGACAAACCATAACTTTGATGATTCCAAAATATTGGGATAGGAATTTTTCATTGAGTACCTAACTTGTTCTTACAACCTGAAGTATGTAAGTTAAAGTCAAAATAAACCTATCAGCAAAACAAAAACAATGTTTGTGTTACTGTACAGCTTGTTATGTCGTGGTGAAACAACACAAACTTTACAAGTGTAAGTTGGACATGATGTATCTTTTTACAGAGTATGTGTGTTATACTCCTCAAAAATAAAGAAATTAGTTTTCTCTTTGGATGAACAATGCAACCAGTGAAGGAAAAAATAAAGGAGTTGCAAATATGGAGTTGGTCCCTCTGTTACCAACTTGTTTATGTATGGTTGAACTATTTTGGCAAAAACTGTTAGTAGTGTTTATTGTGCTGGAAAGGAATTATTCATTATTGGGTTCTGTTAGCACTGGTGAACTTTCTCATGGAAGAACAATACTCTTGACTTCAACTTCTCATGGATCATGCAAGCCTAACTGGACTAAGAGAATTGGAACAATACACTATTCCCTTTTAGCTTCTTTCTCCCAGAGGTAGTGACCTTGCATGAGTTGGGTGCATATTTTAGTTTTCTTGTGAGATTTTAATTTTATTAATAATTTATGTTTTTTTAAATCAGGCATTGTCACAATGAAAATAGGAAACAAACTGAGCTAATCTCAATTGCTCTGAACTAGCCTTTTGGCTGTCTTTTTTTTTACTTTTGCTTGTCACTGTTTATGTGTACATGTAGACTGGAAATATATGTTTTCGGCTGCGTGCTTCAGGACCTCCAACCACACACTGCATTTATTTTATTTCTAGTTATTGTTTTCATAATAAATTTTTATTTCCCTTGACTATGATCATTCGAGTTATCCATGGGGTAAACTGTAATTATTGCAACTTGCTAACTATATCATGTATAAAAGTCTAAAGAAAAATCTTAACCTGCATAAAAATAAACACAAACCTTGCTCTGGTGCTGTCATTAAGTCACCATAGATCTTTTTCAGCAGCTGTAAGAAAAATTATTACAACCTTGGTAAAAAGATGAGACAATTTTTAAAACAACAGAACCAAGGATAAAACTGACAAGTTAAAAGAGCCTTGAATTAGATGCCAGCACTTTAAGATGAAATTTTGTTAAATCTGACAAAGCAAGATTATATCTACTTGTAACAAGAAATATCAAAGAAATGGTCAAAAAAACTGAAAATGAGTTCAGTTAGACTGCCATGACTGGAAACAAAAGCACATACATGTACATGTACCATTAAAGCATTTTTTTGAGTTTTAGTGAGAGTGTACAATGTACATACATGTAAGTAGAACTGTGGTATTCCAGTTCTTGACCAGTCATAGCACAACTATTTGAAAGTCTTTTTTCCAATCATAAAATGTTTCCACTATATAAAGTTTTGACAACAGGACCACAGGCAGGGCAACACCAAGTGAAGCTTTATGGCAATATCCCTGGTACTGTGAATAATTGAACTTGTGGTACATAGATCTGCTTCATCTTCCAAGGGTTTATTCATAACCTTTTGACAAATAATGTGAACTGTGAATTAAGGCTTCCAGCTGTTAGCTTGACTTCTTACACATTTTCTCATTAATTTATTGTTAGTGAAAAAATGATTGTGAAGGCTTGATGTGTGGGCCATGCTTTCAATAGAAACCAGCAGCTATCAGAGCTCAGACGGCTGTGAAACATCAAGCCAATGGGTACTTCCCAAGCATGTTGGAGTGAATACTATTTTTCATAAACTAGTAAAAAGGTAAAGCAAAATAAGTTGAGTTTTAGAAGTAAAGAGATTTTTGGAAATTTTCATGGTCGGCTGGTCCTGAAAAAAGAAGAAAGTAAGAAAATTTACAAAAACTCAAGTGTTGTTTTTCTTCCTAAAGCACAAGACACTATTTGTTATTTTTAAAACCATTTCAGCCCCAGCCAGTTTATCAACATCTATTTTCTCTTTACATTATCAAGACAAAATACATTGTTTGGTGGTGAGAATAAAGGAATTGATCACACACAATAAACTATCCAGTGTAAAAAGTGAAGTTCTTCCAAACTGTTGAAAGGAAAATACATGTAATTATGGAAACAGTTTAGGAGAATTTAGCAACACGTCAAATGTCGTGTTTAGGAGTTGGAGGGTTAAGCCTATCCAGACCAGGCTTTTTGAGGCTACCTGGGACCAAGGGGGGGAAGGGGGGGCAAAAAGTGTCTGTGGCCACTTTTCTCAAGAAGCATTAAAGCTATACCTACCAAACTTGGTATACTAATTAAGGCATTACCAGATTATCAATTAACTAATTAACCTTTAGTGATGTCATATGACGTCACAGGACGCCATTTTGGATTTCATGGCCGCCATCTTGGATTTTTTTAAAAGTCCCTTACATCGTAAATCAGCGAAAAAGTTCAAAATATGTTTGAAAACATTGAAAACACATTTGAAACACCCAAATTGATAACTCTAATGCAAAAACAGTGAGAAAATGTTTTTGTGAAAAAAAATTGTGAAAATTTTTTCCAGATCTGTCACTGAAAGATTGGTTGCCTTGGCAACAGCTTAAATAACTGGGACGAAAACAGCATGTCAAATGATTCCCCAATAAATTTTGGGAAAAATCATTAAATATCGTTGCCATACCTACTATGGCTGCTGAGCTATAAGGGTTTGAAGTTGGCATGGGCCCTTTCGGGGGGGGGGGGGGGGGGGGGGGGGGGGGGGGGG
>JANRMR010193884.1:0-10432 GCA_025434825.1 Bergia sp. 'catenularis'
GCAAGGCAACGTAAGTTAACGCAAGTCCATATAAGGCAGCGTAAGATAACGTAAGTCCACGCAAGGCAGCGTAAGTTAACGCAAGTCCATGCAAGGCAGCGTAAGTTAACGTAAATCCATGCAAGGCAGCGTAAGATAACGTAAGTCCATGCAAGGCAGCGTAAGTTAACGCAAATCCATGCAAGGCAGCGTAAATTAACGCAAGTCCATGCAAGGCAGCGTAAGTTAACGTAAGTCCACGCAAGGTAGCGTAAGTTAACGTAAGTCCATGCAAGGCAGCGTAAGTTAACGCAAGTCCATATAAGGCAGCGTAAGATAACGTAAGTCCACGCAAGGCAGCGTAAGTTAACGCAAGTCCATGCAAGGCAGCGTAAGTTAACGTAAATCCATGCAAGGCAACGTAAGATAACGTAAGTCCATGCAAGGCAGCGTAAGTTAACGCAAATCCATGCAAGGCAGCGTAAGATAACGTAAGTCCATGCAAGGCAGCGTAAATTAACGCAAGTCCATGCAAGGCAGCGTAAGATAACGTAAGTCCATGCAAGGCAGCGTAAGTTAACGCAAGTCCACGCAAGACAGCGTAAGTTAACGTAAGTCCATGCAAGGCAGCGTAAGTTAACGTAAGTCCATGCAAGGCAGCGTAAGTTAACGTAAATCCATGCAAGGCAGCGTAAGTTAACGTAAGTCCATGCAAGGCAGCGTAAGTTAACGCAAGTCCACGCAAGGCAGCGTAAGTTACACGCAAGTCCATGTAAGGCAGCGTAAGTTAACGTAAGTTCATGCAAGGCAGCGTAAGATAACGTAAATCCATGCAAGGCAGCGTAAGTTAACGTAAATCCATGCAAGGCAGCGTAAGTTAACGTAAGTTCATGCAAGGCAGCGTAAGATAACGTAAATCCATACAAGGCAGCGTAAGATAACGTAAATCCATGCAAGGCAGCGTAAGTTAACGTAAGTTCATGCAAGGCAGCGTAAGATAACGTAAGTCCGTGCAAGACAGCGCAAGTTAACGTAAGTCCATGCAAAGCAGCAAAAGAAATGCAAGTCCGTACGTGGAAGTGTAAGTTAACGTTAGTCCACAGAGGGCAGCACAAGGCGTTACAAGTTCATACAAAATGGTGACCAAGGAAGAGATTTAAAGAGTTACAAACTCAGAAGAAAAGTCAAGGCTTATTTGTTTGGAGCATTGCTATTGAAAAATTGGATGACAATACCTGAACATCATACAAATATGTTAGATATGGAAGCTACAAAAACTTCATAGAGGAGTTCATTCGCAATTTTGTTAAGTTTTTCTTTTAATTCACAGTTGATCGCTATTCTTCTTGCGAATAACTTTGTTCTTTAAAAATCGCTGCACTGTTAATCTATACTAAACTAATTTCTCATTTCTACAGGAACACTTTCCTACCACGTGGCATACTAAGACACTGATGGAATCCTTCTCGAAGGATCACGAGGTGCGATGTTCTACGCTGTTTTGTTATTTTAAACTTATTAGCAAATGAGTATTAAATATTATTTTCCTTTCTAAACCTTTTGTTTTCTATTGTTTGACTCAATGTGCTGGGTGTCTACGATCTGTTTAGTAACATCGTATTATCCACACTGTACAGGTTGTTATTTACTGTGATCTTCACGGCCACAGCCGTAAACCAAATGTGTTCATGTACGGATGCACAGCTGATAGTAACATGGTGTCCATGAACAGCTTCCTCCAAGAGAGGCTTTTTCCTTGGATGATGTCACAGAAGGTAAGATATTGCCGGCACATCGACCTAAACTCAAGGCCCTTTTTCCTCCTCGATCTCCCTTTTCCTCGTTATAACGAGGCAATCAACACTTTTCCTGTTTTGTGACGCAACTTTGTGATTACGAAAGACATGGTGCGAATAACCTGCTATTCGAACTGTTTGCTTGAAAGCTGCATGATTAGCCAATCTAGGATTAAAAGTTGAACTGATGACTGGGTGTACGTGTTTCGTACGGATGATGGAAAATATAGAAAGTCATGGAATTTTGATCTTTTTCGTGGAAAGTCTTGGAAAATGAAACTTGCAGTCGAAAAACATGGGCCAGTTCACTAATTATTGATGAGCGAGAAGAAAACAGAAATTCGACTCAGTTACCATTCAGATAGGTAGGTTCCTTGAGATTAGACTTATGGGCAAAACCAATCATATTTATAATCTTGAGTTTGGTTATTCTGCTGAAAAAATCTCTAATCGGAAATTAATTTGATATCTACAAGAAAAAAAATGGTCAAAATTAAACCGTGGAAAACTGTTAATAGTCAACGAAAAAGTCGTGGAATTTCAAACTGACAAATGAATATGAACGCTGGTTTAGCTCTGTGTAACTCGTGTAGGATTTCGTAGACTACTTCATAAATACATTTTAAGAACTGGACCACACTCCCAGACGAATGAACGTTGTCTGTACACGTGTCACCTTATGTTTAAAATGGATACTTCATAAACTGGACTAATCTGGTCGACTTACGCACCTGGACAGGCTCCGGACAAGTTTTCGTTCAGTGGTTGCAAGTTCAAAGTCCGTAAATGCAAGGAGTCAACAGCTCGAGTGGTTATGTGGAGACAGCTGGGAATACAGAACAGCTTCACCATGGAGGCGACATTCTGTGGTGCTAACTTCGGAGATATGTGAGTTAAAGAAATGAATATAAAAAAAGAAAATAAGAATAAGAGAAAGAGAGAAAAAAAAAGAAAGAAAGAATGAATGAATGAATGAAAGTGATGTTTGAACATATTTGTCCTTTTTTTCAAATATCATGTAATATATCACTCTTATGTTTATTATGCTTATCATATCAACGACCGCTGACCTTTGTCAAGAATAATTTTTTAGATGGAGGACAAGTAACGGAAAATAAAATAAATGAATAAATAATAAATGAATGAAAGAAAGAAAAACTAGGAAAGCAAGAAAAAGATAAAATTTAAAAAAAGAGAAAGAACGAGAGAGAGAGAAAAAGAATAAAAGAATAAAAGAGTAAAAGAAAGGAATGAAGGAAGGGAGGAAGAAATGAAAGAAAGAAAGAAAGGAAGGAACAATGCAACAGTAAGCATAAGATTTTATGGAAAAACTCGTGACTCTAGAAGAAATGCTTTGCGTGGAAACAACGCTCTGCTGAATAGAAGTTAATATGAAGTTTAATTGACAGATAATTAAACATAGGATCTCCATGGATAACTCTTGCAAAGAAAATGCAATAACGTATCTATAGTCAAAATTTTCTCTCGAGCTAAACTGTATAATACGTGGAAAATTAAGACATCAAACAGAAGGAATCGATGAGTAACACAAGAGATACCGCTTAGAGGTGTTTTGTGCAACTCAAGATGGCGAGCTTATAATACAATAAATAGTAACAGTTAATTACAGTAGACAGTATTGAACAAGGCGAAGCTTTGGTAATTCAAGCAGGAAGGACATGATCTATAGGTGCATTGATATGAATGGATAATAATGTCATACAGTTTGTAAGAAAGCACGAAGGTGGTGGAAGAAAACTGATGAATACATTCGTTCAACTCTTGATCATCATCTCTTGTTATTCGATGTTTCATCCAAGTCGTGATGTGAAGGTATCTTATACGGCAAAAAAAAAAGATATTGGCGATTCTACTTATCTTTTTCAATCATAACAACTGCAGTGACGATGTCTTAGGCTTGTTAACTGTCACCCTTATTGTCTCCTTCTATTAGGGAGAAAGGACGTCACTTCAACACATCAGACTTTGAAGCAATGGGGAAGCATTTCTGCGAAGTGCTTTTGGAATACTCAGAGGCCAGAGGCACTAGCAAGTGAGTGGAATCTGTGAATAAGTCCTACTTGTGGAAGTAGCGTGATTCAGTGGAATGATGCCTTGCTCGATCTGAGTGTCTGTGTACTCGGGTCTGTGTACTCAAGCCCAGTCTCTAAATACACGGAACCGGATGCCCCAAGTTCGAGCTCAAATTACATAACCAACTGTAATGCATTCTGTGAGGTGGAAATTTTAACGACCTGAGTTTTGATTATTTATTTTCTGAATTATTTACAGTGCCCCCCAAATCGTGTAGTTGAATCCACTAAATACTATATGGTACTTAAACAATAATTTTATTTTTATTTAACTAAAAGGGAAACTTTCTAACGAAACAAAACAAAACAAAAGACACTAAAGGTGTAAAAGTCCTTAATTTAACCCCAGGATATATCCAAGAAATGTTTATCCTTTACAACTTGAATTATTTGTTATACGGGATTTATTTAAGTGAGTTATCGCCACCAAGACCACGTATATCCTTCCATCTAATCTACGCGTGGCTACCGCGTTCACCACCTTTAAATGGTATGAGAAAGCATTTTGATAAATCGGTCTCCCACACGGCATAGATGTCAAAATATTTTGTTGACTTTACAATTTATGTATTCTAAATTTCTAATTACCTGATACTTTTACCTTGTTTGAATAAAGAAGCAGGCGTAGCTTAGTTGTTTAGTGCGCGGCCTTCGGAGCTAGAGGTCCCCAGTTCGATTGTCGGTCACTCCAACGTCTGCTTCGACTTTCCTCCGATCTCTGTAACTTTAGCTTTAAATACCCTTAAAAACGGAGCACTGACAGAGGGAGAGGGGTAAAGTGCGCACCGAGGGCCACAAGTTTATCAGTTGTATTACTGTCACGTGTTACCCTCGTTAAAAAAAGTTGCTTTACCTTTTTTTATTATAAAGATTCCTCCCATAATCTCACTGGTCAAACCTGACCAGTTTGTTGTGTCTTTGGGCAAGGCACTACACTCGACTTATTCCAGTCAACTCAGTTGTATTAATGAGTACCAGTTTGTTATGTCTTTGGGCAAGGCACGACACTCGACTTATTCCAGTCAACTCAGTTGTATTAATGAGTACCAGTTTCTGCTGGAACCTAACCTGCGATGCATTACTGTCTTGTCCTGGGGGAGTTATAGATATTTTTCAGATACAAATCTATGATTCTATTTAACAGGGAAATGCTACTAACTGATTGTACTACTGTCTCTTGACGACAAATCCTTCATCTTTAACTTCTGCCCTCGGAGATATGTAAAGTGATGAATTCACTCAATTTTTTTGAAACTTGACAAAAGTTATAAACCACCGTTTTTGTTGTTAGTATATATAAGGTGATTTTCTTTCAGTATTCCTTAGATAATTGACCCTTATTTTAACATTATTATTATTATTCTATTGTATATAGTTTTATTATTATCATCATCATCATCATCATCATGTATGGTAGCTCACCACAGATGACAAATTGTTTGATAAGGTCTGGTTTTGTTACTGCAATGCAGGAATGAAGTTACTCAAGCATTTGTGGAACTCGCTTGTAAAATGACACGTGACATTCTACGTCAGACTCAAGGCACCTTTCACAACATGACGTCACAGAATACAAAGAAGCACAACACTCATGTCATTGGAGAACCGCAGAGCAGCGAGAGCGCTGAAAGTGAGCAAAATAAAGCACAACAAAATGAAACGAGTAAGAGGGTGAACTTCATGGACGTGGAGGTGCATCCAAAGAAAACTGATTCCGGTGGTTCAGTGGACGGTGGAATGGAGCTGTCTGTGCGGAGTGTGCACGTGGATTCCTTTAAAGATTGTATCAAAATACTGGAAGGCTTGGATCTGGCGAACTGTTACAACGAATCAGAGTAAGTTAGCCTTAGGGGCGAGATGGGAAACCGTTGCCATGCATACAGATAGATATAGACATAATGTCTTATCGGCTTAATCAGAGTAAGTTAGCCTTAGTGGCGAGATGGGAATCCGTTGCCATGCATACAGATAAATAGATACAGATATAATGTCTTATCGTCTTCTCATGTATTCTTTTACTGCGTTTTGCACAGTCTAATATATGTCGAATAGTAAACTCACTAAGAGCCTGTTTGCACTTGCCAGATTTAGACGAAATTATGTACAACACCCGTCCCTGTGATTCTCTATATTTCTGTTTTCATGTTATTGAAACTTGTAGTTTTAGGCATAGTACCTTGAGGTCGTGAGGATAATAGTTTATAAAGAAGAAAATTCTACATAAAACATTCTTAGAACCAAGCCAAAAGTTTGGGTTATAGTGGAAAAAAGGCCCTTTCTTCCAAAATCCTTTGGAGTCTAAGTTATAAAGAGACTGCACCATCAAATAATTGACAGATTTACGCATTTATCAGTTCGGCAAGCAGGAGTTGCACGAAGTTCGTTCAATTTAGGAGTGCCCAGACATCTCCCCATACCTGACAGATTTATGAAGTAGAAGTTTACTTATTTTGGGCTGAAAGGATTGAAAATGAAAGTAAGTAGAATCCTTGTGTGTTTCAGCTCAAGTGACTCCGACAGTGAGTCGGATGGGGAGGACAACAACAGTTCCCATTCAAAGTCTGGTGCAATAAAGGTAATAACAAAAATGAGTGGATTAAAAGGGCCCTTTCACGGCTTTGCGCATGCTCAAGATTTTATTGACAAGAAAACCATTTCATGCTAAAATATCTATAAACAGACGCTGTTCAGATATCATTCTGAGTTTTTCAAGAGGTTAATGGCACGGATGGTCTGTTTTAGGCAGCAATTAAATTGGATTATAGTTATCAACTTTAAGGTTTCGGGCCGGAACACAAACGGATAAATTCCTTTAAAATGCATAAAACCTTGACAGAAGTGATTGATCACTGTCTTTTTAGCGGATCACGATGTTTTCTTTAAAATTCTCTGGATAAATACCGTAAAAATGTAACTTTTGAAAAAAATTAAATCAAGTGATTCAGCCGTGAAAGATTCCCTTTAGTGTTTACAATTGTTGGATAGTTTGTGAAAAGAACAACTGAATTTTCCCAACATCTTTATATTGTTCTTTACACGATATACGTACACTTGATGATTTTTAGAATTCCGAAAGTAGGAAGAAAAGAAAGAAAAAGAAGAAGAAGAAGAGAGACTGGTGGGAGAATCTGTCGGTAAGGGAAATGATTCATTCACGATTTCGTAGTGCAAACTGAAAAATGAACAAACTGAAGATACGTAACAATTATTTCCTAAAGTGGAGATGAAAATGTATCGTTAGGCATCAAGACTGGCAGGAACAATCCTTCAAACTATTGAATGAAAAACGAAAAAAAAGTGCAAAGAAAATAGAAGAAGAAAAGTATCAAACGCTCTCAATCACGCGAAAGTCTGTAAACAAAACATCTGTCAATTTTAGCCGGTAAACGTACCAACAGGACATTGTGACTTTTTTTGTCAAACAAAGACTTTTGGTAGCAAAGGCGCAAGACGGTCCAGTTCTGTCAAAATAACTTTAATGATATGATGATTGAAACATCTTGACAGAAGACTGTTGTTTCATAAATAAGTCAATTTCTTTTTTTTGAAAAACCTACTTGATAGAAAAGAGCATAATCTGCAACTAGCTTTCTGCCGCCCGTGGGCTCTAAGGTGACTCTTTAGGCCGGTAGTGGATTTGCAAGGTTTGTAAAAGATATACCACACATGATTAACAGTTTTGACGGAGTTGATGGAGTCTGATTGGGGAGTGACATCTTTGTGCACATCCATATGCCTCATAAGGCCAGCAGTAAACGCACACGCTTCACAACAGAGCAGAGGAGGGTGATCATTACTCTCAAAGCATCTTGGGTAAAAAAGCAAATTCAGTATCATTTGTCTTTGACCTTCGTTGAGTGCACATCTCCCAGCAAAGACAAAATAAAACGTTTTTTCCGTCTTAATTTGATTTCCGGGATCTCGGAAATCAGATGAGAAAACTTTTTACAATTTCAGTTGTTAAAGAATGGCATAGCTACTGAAGTGTGAAAAATTAGACTTCGTAGCTCTGACTGTGCAGCAGATGTCAACACGACAACAATTTTTGATTTTGAGTTTCACAATGTTTGTTGTAAAGCCAAAGAACAAATAAATAAAAGCCAGTCTATTTCGTAAGACTCTTGTGAGACTTTCTATCTTACCGAGCAAGTAGATGGCTTATTGTAGTATTGAATCGGCAAATGCCACATGCAGCATTGTGTTTCATTCTAGCCTTCAGAATTCAGTCTTGTCAATTTGGATTGGCCGAGTAATTAAGACAAAACAAAAACCCATTTCAACATGATTGCATTTATTGTTTTAAGTTTTAAGATTACTCGCGGAATCTGATGATTTTAAGTGTTTCCAATGCGTGCAAAATTAGGGTGACACACGGAATCACAACATGCAAAACAAAAACTAAGAAAACGGTAAGACGTGCTACTGGGTGCGACTGGACATTTCAGTTAGTTATGAAATAAGCTCTTAGCGTATCAAATAATTTTTTATCTAGGTTGACTTTATTTCGAAATATGATTGCTGAAAAACAAGCTACGGACTCCCAAAAAAAATAATATCCGGAAAAACCAAAGTGCATTTTTACGAGCTGTAAACAAAATCAAAGACAAATTCTACTTATCTTATCGCAAGTTTCTCCAGCTATCTAGCTTACCTCATGAGTCGTAAAGGTACGAATTGTGTCAAAGTCCTTCCGAATTAGTATTTGTTATATTTTAGTCCTCTCGTTTTCAAAGGCTATACATCGATTTTGCCTCATTGTGATTGGTTGTTTTTCACGTGATGAATGATAACTCTCCTCTGAGAGCAGAGTGCACAGGTGAATTTTAATGATATAAGGAATTCGTTTCATTATCCTGTTGTGGACGTCATACTGCAGTCAATTCAGTCGAAGCAGTTAAACTTGAAATAATTAGTATGTCTGAAATGTTTTAATATTTGCACGGAATAAATTCTTCAGACGTGTATAATTCGTTTTGGCTTTACAGTAAAGTTGAACGGTTGCAATTAGATTCGACGGAAGCATGACGTTAAGAACATAAATCAAACTTTCTCAGTTATCTTCATCATGTAATTTGATTTAGTGATCAAGGTCTTTCTCCCGTAAATATTTTGTTCATCCGTTTTCGCTCTTAGAAACCTCAAGAAATACCTAAAGAAGAAGCAGAAGCCGAAGAAGGTGACAAGAAAGAGGTAATGCTAGTACAGATTTACAGATGCATTGAGCTGTTCCCATTTCTTTCAGTTTTACCCCGTTTTGCTAATTCTGGTCAATTGATAAAGATTGTGCAACTACTTACATCATGGTTTTTGATGAGTGCATTTGATTTATAATTCAGAAACTGAATGGGGAAATCCTTAGTATGACCAAATGCGAGCTCTTGGTGAGTACGTTCTGTAGTGGTATGGGTACATCTTATCATCTGGTGGTGTTTTTGGAAATTCTTTAAAAAAAATAAAAACAAACTTCAAAAGAAAGTCACTCAAGCTCAGTTAGAGTTCTCGAAGAGCACATTTTAAGGCGGTTCCTAACTAAGTGTCAATGTGACAAACATTTTGGGCAAACTATATCAAGACAATGAATCGGTCGTGTCTATGCAGTTTTCTGGACTAGCGAAAATCAACAAAATGATTGTGTAGCGTTCAGTATGCTTTAACTTGTGGTTTCACACTTCCTAAAATTACACATTAAATCCAACCCCCCCCCCCCCCTCCATCGGATATAAACCTTCCATACATAGTCCCATATAATATATTATGGCTATGAGTGACTCTTTCTGCTTAGTTTTCCTTGTGTCACAAATTCAAATAGAAAGTTAGGAAGCTACCAGGGGAGCTGCAATGTACGTGGATTTTATCTAACTATATATGCCTTGGTATATTTTAGTTTTAGATGTATCTGCTGGTTTCCTAATTGTTTTTTTACGATGTTACTCCCCCCCGCCAAATCCCTTACGGACTTTCAAAAGCCCAGGGCTTCCATGTGGGATTTTACGGTATTGTAGTTCCAGATGAACTAAATTTAAAAAGAGATGAACTAAATTTAAAATCTAACAACCATATTGTTCCGAATAAACTCCCAGGTCCTAATAAACTTCACTACCCGAATAAACATGCAAGGCTTAAGTAAATTCTGACAGCAGAATTCCGAGCAGAGTAGCCCTGTTTAGGAAGCAAACAGACTAAGCAGTTTTATGTATGCAGAGTTTAAGCATAAAGAGCATAAATCGAACAAAATCGTTAAAAAATCTTGAAACATCAAGTTAAAATCGTCTACTAGCGATGAGTTAAGCGACAAATCCTCAACCAATATTTTATGATAGTGAGAAGAATATTAAAACAAAATGAGTTGAATATTGAATCTTCAATTTAAGAGTAAATGCCTCTACTCGAATAAATGCCCCCCCCCCCCCGAAAGCCCAATAAAGTGTTATTGTTTGGAACAGTATGGAACGAACTTACTGCTGTGGAATCTAAAAGAGCAGTTGAGTACCTTAAGGTTACTGTTTTTAGCGACTACTAAATTTAGCGATTTTGTCTGAGAAAGAATTAGCGACAACTAATTTT
>JANRMR010193917.1:0-10430 GCA_025434825.1 Bergia sp. 'catenularis'
CTCTTTGTTTGATCTCAGACTATAACATGTCGATTGCTGTTTAACCTTAATTATTTCACAGATATATTTAGGTGCCAATCCAGAGATAGCCTTAAAAGTAATAATGAGTATTTTAAATTCTATTCTAAAAGTAACGGGTAGCCAGTGTAGTGACTACAAAGTTGGTGTTATATGACTATAACGAGGAAGAAAACAAACGAGCCGGGCAGCACTATTCTGTACTCGTTGAAGCTTGCTTATGTGTTTTGCGGGTAGACAATAGTTTTCAACTAGCAAGCAACTTCTGACGTGGTACCGGTAAGGCAGCGTATGGCTTTACCGTATAATTTTGAACAAGTCGCGAAAACTGACTGCCTCGACGCCGGATGTCGGACTTCCGTCTCACCGAAGATCTCACCGACCCAACAAGCAACATTTTGATCAACGTGATGTACAACTCAGGTGTATAATATTTCCTCGAGAATCTGTATCATTAAAACTAAATTTAAAGACACTTGCATGCACAATGGCCATGCTTTGAAGCTACGCATATTTATGCAGCGTGTACATGGCAGACAATGAAGAAGGTTTCATGTATCGGGAAATTCGGAAACTGAAATAGTTAGCAACTGGCATAGGTAATTTAAAGAAAACTGGTGTCGCAACACTTAAAAATAAGACTTTTAGATATAGGACCTTTAAATGAGAGCAACAGTCAAAAACAGTAACTATGGCAACAAGGCAGCTCGTCACATTAACAAATGTTTTTCCAGCTACCCGGGTGGAAGTTCTCAACCAAATTTAGGATTCGTTGTTTCGTACAAAAACAACTACTCATTGCTCAGTGTCTATACTGCTACATTCAATATTTTTTTCTACCCTTTTTCAGCGAGAAAGTGCTTTGCTATTGAACGTTTCATTTCAATTTTTAACAAATCAAAACGTTGGTTTCCATAGTTCCTCGTTGAAAGTAGAAACAGTTTGTGTTTTCGAATAATAATATAATAATATTTAGTTGTATCCTATTTGATTAAATTATTTTGCAATATGCAAAGAAATAAGCGCAAAAAGCAAGGTTGGTTAGGTCGGATTGTTCGTGAGTGAATGTTGTGATTGCGGCATTTTTTTGCCGTATAACACTGAATAACTTACCGGGAAAATCTGTCGACTTACTGCACTATTTAACATGCAGTAATTACATCTATGCAAATTTTGTGACTTGTCAGTTTCTCTGAATAACTTATCTGGATCGTTGGCGATGACTTGCGTGCAATACAGTTCTTCAATTCTATTCCTTGTTAATTCCTGAACGGTCATCTTTGTTCCGTTGCCTGGAAAACTTGTTATTTCACCTGAAGTTGAACTGCAGCCTGATGTCTGGTACGGAGAAGAAGGCAACAGACAAAGGAAAAGGTAACAAGAATTTCTTTTCTTCTATAGTCTAAACGTTCGGAATATAGATGTTGTGTCTGTGATTAATTCTAAACAACGGAAATAGGCGTACTGGATATGGTATTTCAGAACTAACTCACAACCTTACAGTGTTATACTCTGCTAAAAGTTGGAGTTCAAACCCTTATAGACATGAAAATTAACCATTCACAGCTGGGCTAACATTATTGGCACTGTTTTGAATTCAGTTTACTTCAAATGTTCAACGGGTGCTGGAAATAGAAACAGAACAACCGATGTCCCAAAAGTGCGAGTGGGCAATAAACAAATGTAAAGTAGATTTTAGGCAATGCACAACAATGACTCTTTGAACCAGTTCCAAGCGGGGAAACTAACTCGAAACTAACACTTGCGCCGGGACTATACTACCCTGGGTGCCAGAGGTACGGCTCGCTTGTCGCCCTTCGGCCGAAGTCCTTGATTTAAAATCGCGAAGTTGCCTCTGGTTCCAGGGTAGGACTATACAGGTTTCTAACCATGTATGCAAATCACAGACTTACACCAACAGCATTTGCAAATGTGAATATGGACTGTTTCAGTTCCTATATAAATAAATAACAAATTCAGATAATATTGAATTAATTCGTTTCGTTTTTTAATTGCCAATGAAAATTGTCTTCGCTATGTTGACTGAGTCTATTCTTCGGTTTCAGTTACCACAAGACGAACACAATTTTACAGTGTTATGTTGATCCAATAAAACTGGACATAAAAATGAAACCAACTGAACTGAGAACTCTCTCACCAATAAGTCTTTTACTTGTTCACTAGTCAAAGAAGATTCCCATTTATTGAATGCCAAGAAAGAAGGTGAGTTCATTGCAAATCGCCATCCTGTGTTTTACTTTTGATAGATAAGCGTTTTGCAACCCTTTCGATGCTTGTAGGGGAATTAACTGTAGGTAGAGCAACTCAAAAGTGACGTATTCACAAATTGGGATGTCCATGGATTGGTTTGCATTTCCCAATACCAAGCCGATGTATGGAAAAACGATACAGCTATAACAATAACATTTGTATCTACCGTTCAAAGTATTGCTTTCTGTAGATGTTGCACAATTTGGTGCTTGCAAAATAGTATTCTCATGTCGGTTTCTTCGTGGTTACAAGTTTCAAAGGCTTTCGCGTTTCTCCGCCTGTAGCCAAACAAATTCATCACTACTTGATTTTATCATAGTTAATAGAATGAATGGTTATGAAACTCGGCCAGTTTCTTTGTTATATGTTTTTGTTATCCATTTTTTTTGTTTGCTGGCCTTGACCGTGCACAAAATACAAAAGGTATAGAAATGCATATGAGCAACCAACCAGTAGAAATATTTGGGCTCACACGTAAAACAAAACAATGTGCACGGTCACGGTTTGTTCAACATAAAACAAAGCAGCTTTGTACACTTCTTTTGAAGTTTGTTGAGCTTCGTAACCAGTTAGTTCTATCAACTATGATATAATGCACTGTTATTTGAACTGGAGTGATGTCGCCAATTTAGCAGGGTAGTAAAACAGTTTAATTCGGCACATTTATGCAAGTGCTTGCTGTTAGACTACAACCTCATATGTGCCCGTTGTCGACGTATCTGCTGCTAAAATATCTACCCTGGTTGATACCTATTCTTTCTACTCTGTCGATGGGACTGTTCCATACGTACTTGATTTGTCAGAAAGCTTTCACTCAAGACAGCTCACTGATAACGGGCGTGGAAGGGGAATCATGAATCACGAATTATGTCCGAAACTTTGAAACTTAGGGAATCGTCATCGGTCGTGAGTAACTAGCAACGGCCAACGAATCATGAATAAGTAAATTTACTATTAACTATAAAATGAAAATCAATCGCAGAGAACGTTTGTAGATGAATCATAAATCACTGATTTTAAAAACAGAGGCGGCGAAGCGTTTTGAAACATGGGGATGCTCATCGTACACCAAGCCAGGCGCGTACCCCTACTCAAATTTCCTAAAAAAAGTCTTACAACAGTATTTCGTCAAGCGCGATCCCGATGAAACGATTTGTAAAAAGGCCACAAGACTGATTATTTTTCCAAACCACTTTTATGTTGTGCTAGCGCTGTTTTCGGCACCGAAACATAGTGAGTGGCTGAGCCCCTCCCCCAAATTTCGTTTTTTGGGGGGGCCTCCCCCTCCCTTCTCCGCCGCCTCTGACTGAAAAGATCAGGATATCATGAACATCTCAAGTCAAATCATTCCGCTTTGAGACTGATGTAGCCAAAAATGTGATGGCTGGATGTTAGCAAGCTTGACTCTTTTGACGTTTGTGACTGAAACAGTGATAAAGTGTACATGTGCCTACCTAGTGTAGTTTCAAACGAGGTTGTACTTTCTAATTAGTGTCATTATTTTTCTTGTTATTTTTATTAAAACATGATTATATGTTTAAAGAAATATGCGAATGTCAATTACATAATCAAAAGCAAAAGCAAGCTCCTGTGATAGTGGTTTTGTTAATAGAGTTACACACGAAACACCGAATAATATACCAGAAAAGCATTTTTAAAAATACGATTTTAGCTGAGAGGAATTATTACGTGTGTTAATACAATAAGTAAAAGTACAATATAATTTAATAGCTATGTATTTTAGCAATAATGCATAAGTAGCAAAGTGATAAGACTGAAAAGTTGTGATTTGGCTCCCCTGTACGTTTTCACACAAAATGGCCGCCTTCCTGTTTGGAAAATGACATGGGTCCCTATCTAATATTAATCTTTAGACCAAATACTGTAACCGTGCCAAATTCGGTTCTTTTAACAGAAAGCGCACAATTTCGCCAATTTTTGCACCATATTGCTGCACTAGCAGAAACACGGTTTTAGATTTAAACCAATAAAGTGAAAACTTATGTTTGCAAACGTTGATTGACGGATTGGCTTATCCAACACTTGAATTTTAGTAACGATGACAACCAAAACGGGTGCATAGTTTTCACTGTAAGAAATCAGGCTAGTTCTCATACCAAAAACACTGTTATTGCTTCACCACTGAGTAAACCCTTGCCAAAATCTCGGTATCTGTCTAAGACTCGAAAATTCAGTGGGAACATTGATTTCGCAGTCCTAACCATTTCACAGGACTCAGCAATAGTTTATATTTTAAAATATCCGGAAAGTTCGGTCGAATATGCTTTTTCGCACGTTTTCTGCACGTACGGTTAGAATATTGGTTTTGTGTTGCTCCGGTGTTTATCTCGTTAACATCGACTTGGGGAAATCTAGTAAAATTGCTGTGTACTCCAATTATCGTTAGAATAGTTTTTTCTTGATTTTAGAAACTACTAAAATTCAAATTAGGATACCAAATTGTGTTACACTTTTATTCCTTCTACGATTGACGCCACACGAGACTTCTGCAAAGCTGATCACACTCTCTCTTTTTTTATAAGAACCTTTTTTATAAGAACGTCGAGGCTGAAAAAATCCCAAAATTTAAGAACATGCTAAGAACATGCTGAGGCTGGGGATACGTAGAGAACATTTATTTTACATAGTGTATTCAGTGGAGAAAATTTGTTGAAAAACTGTAAAATAATCATTTAATGCCTAATGCTTGTGCAATATCGCCTGATGGCTACCCCGAATGTGGATACACAAAGGCAACTGGTGACACTTGTACATCTTTTAAAAAACACTAAATTACTGTACTTTGATCGTGGTAGGGGCACTGTTCCCTGTATACAAGTATGTACCCAATCCTAAAAGAACATTTGAGGCTGAAATCCTCAAAATAATTAAGAACATCCAGCCTGAGCCCCAAAATTAGACGTTCTTATTATTAAAAAAAAAGAGTATATAACAAAATAAAACAATACCTGTTTTCTTTATTTTAATTGACTGTTTTCCTAAATAATATTAGTCTAAAGTTTACAGGTTTAGACGAAAATTTAATCCATAACAAGAGAATGCGTTGTTCTCTTGTCCATAGCCAATAATTTTATTGTTACAGAATCCACTGATCCGTGCCGCGACACTGTAAACTGGTAAAGTGATCGATCTGCAGAGGGCCGCTATGGAAAGTGGGAACCCGAACTTGTAACTGGTAACTCAAATCACGAATTGCAAAACTCAAACTCGAAAATGAGAACTCAAATTAAGAATTGCGAATCTCATACTCGTATAAGTGGTAACTCAAACAACGAATTATTAATTCGAAACTCAAATTGCCGAACATCGCAAGTCGCAATTGAAAATTCGATTTACTGAAACTCGTTGAACAAAACTCGCTGATTGATTTTTTGCAGCCGCTTGTCTACCTCCAGTTTGCCAGTTTCCACTTTTACCTCCCTCCCCCACCCCTCAGCTTTTTACTACAGTCGCAGAGGGCTGGGTCGCGTTGGGGATATGGTGGAGCTTAGAAGGTGAGCGAGCGGAGATGCATGCTATTTTTTATGAGTGTCCTTGCGAGTATACAAGACTATGACAGCTTGAACTGCTTTATCATCCCACGAGTTTCGTCTGATACTTCAGACTTTGTCAGGGATTTACAAATGATTTTCTTTATAATTTTTTATTTCTTTATTTTTTCAATTTTTTATAAAAGATTTGTGAGCAGCACAATGGAGACTTCTTGGGTAGTTGTATCAGTATAGACTTTTTTATTCTCTTACGCGTTTCGTCTCTTCTGAGACTTCGTCAGGGAGTTTGATTTAGCATACAACTAAGTAGGAGAATAAAAAAGTCCAATCTATACAACTACCCGAGAGGTCTCCCTTGTGCTACTCACAAGTCTTTTATAAAAAAAAATAGAAAATAACTTTTGATACTAGTGATTCCAGCATTCCATTTCTGGACGTGCTTCTTTTCAAAGACCATGAGAAGAACACAGTTCAGTTTTGTACTTTCCAAAAGCCATTGTCAGGAATAAGTACTTACATATTCCTTCGAGTCGTTTCACCCCATCAGTAAAAAGAGGGCTCTTATCAAAGGAGAGTTAATGCGTTAAGCAAGAAATAGCTCGAGTTCGCACAGCATTCGCCAACACACGTGACCTCTTTTGGAAGCGACTCAGATTACGCGGTTACCCCTACTTTTTTTTGCTTCTACTGTTTCGCGAAATTAAATACTCGGACCGCCGTAAATGGCTGAAAACCCGCAAACGCGATCTGAGTGGTAAAGTTGTTGTACTACATTCATACTTGTAACTACATACAACTGCAGCCATCTCAAAATCAAGAGAATTATACAAAAATATCTTCCAAATCTAACGTACATCATTAGTTATAAATAAAATAAAAACGCTAGCTAATCTGTGTAAATACACCATTTTTTTTTTGAGCCTCGTGATTCTTGGCGGTGCCAGAGATTTCTGCCTCAAATGATTCTTAGTCAAATTCTAGTTTGAAATTTGGTAGTTCCTCGCTCTCTGAATTCTCTGCCATTTTGATAAGAAAAACTACCAAGCAGGTATTGTATACACACTACAACGTTCTATGTACAAAATAAAACACGCTTCCCAGCCAATCAGAGCGCGTGTTTAATATATCCGATTTATTTTCTTAAAGAATGTTTTGTCATGTAAAAAGAGCGCATAAAGTTGAATGACTTCTTTTCCCGTCGAAACAGTCGAATGTTCAAAAGTTTACAATAGAATGGCTTCACTTCGAGAAAAGGAATAAAATGTACAGTACTGAAACATTTTAGAAGTGTTGAACAATAAAAATGGGCCTGGGCATGATTCTTAGAAAATTCTTATTTTTCAGGGATTTTGAGCCTCATGATTCTTATGCTGAAAGAATTCTTATAAAAAAGAAGCTGTGTAAATAATTTTCGTTGTTGGATAAACGTTTTTCCATCCTTGAATGAAACTATTTACACAATCTAACTGAATTAGTCTACAGATTCCCAGCCCGCTTTGCCCTTTCTGGTTTTTTTAAACATTATATCATAAATGTTGATCACGTTTAAACGGGTTTAAAGGAACCCTATATTGTAAAGAAGATCAGTTGTAAATTGCTGACGAAGTCTGAAGTATCAGACGAAACGCGTAGGATAATAAAGCAATTCAAGCTGTCATAACCTTGTGCTGCTCACTGGAAACTCAAAAAAAATAAAAAAATAAGATTTAATGAAGACCAAAACTGCGCACCGATCTTGTTTTTGCACAAGGGTGAGAAAAAGGATCTGGATGCACCGGTGACCCGCGGCTTCTTGCGAACCAGTCCTCCGCGGCTGCAGTAAAGAGGAGGTGGGGTGGAGGAGGTAAAAACTCGAAACTCGCAAAGTATACCAACTGCGACGCGACGGTGGAAAGACGACAGCAAAAAATGAAATCCATCAGCGATTTACGACTTTGGTTCAGCGAGTCGAAACTTCGATCAGCGAGTTCAGCAACTCGAGTTTCGCGTTAATGAGAAGAATCATTTGTAGTTTGAGTTACCGCTTGGCACTTACGAGTTTGAGATTCGCAATTCTTAATTTCGAATATGATCACTCCCTCACTCCCTCACTCACTCACTCACTCACTCACTCACTCAATTACTCACTCACTCACTCACTCACTCAGTTAGTGCTGAGTACTACGAGTTTTGCAGCTCGTAATTTGAATTACCAGTTACGAGTTTGAGATTCGTAATTCTTAATTTGGGTTCCCACTTTGCAATTCGGAATTTGAGTTACCAGTTACGAGTTTTAGTTTAGCAATTTCAGTTCCGTGGCCGCCTTCGGCCACGGTAGCAGGGGTTCAGTTATGACAGTTCTAACACAGTTCCCCCACGAGGGCCAGGTGGGGGCGGGGGTGGAAGTGGGGTCTCATTCTATTCTTTCTTATTTTCAAATTATCAATCTTTTCTTTCTTTATATTTTTCAAATTTATATCAACCTGTGTAGAATAAAATGTTGTTACTATTGTTATTTCTATTGTCGTTTACAGCCCACTTTCCCGTTTCATGGCTCCTTCGTATATCTTCGGAGTCACATGAGCTGATTAGGGCCTCACTTTCGAAAAACGGTGGATCCACACCTTTTTTAAACAAAAATGTTTTATGTGACAACTGAATATTCAAGAGTTTGTATGTTTAACACATTTTAAGATCTGAGCATTTTGGATTTGGTTAGAGTATGAAAGCAACGTAATAATAATTTCTGTGACAATAGACTATTCAGGGTTATGAAGCACCCCCATGTCGTGTATCTGCTCTTGATATCTCAAGTGAATGAGTAATCAAGTTTTTGCAAGACAACATCATTATATATACATATATATACCACATTATCAGAGATTCAACCCTTAGAGATGCAAAAACGGGAGGCTCACTGAGTGGTCCATGTTGATTCGGGAGGATGCTAACCGGAAATTTTTATACTATTGCTGACGTACAATACAATACAATACAATACAATACAATATCTTTATTGACCACTCCCCATGGGGGCTTTTCAGGGACAATGGCAACTTACAATTTTAACATTCATAAAACAGTTAAAATTACAATTACAAATTACAATCTTAAAATTCATAAAATAGTTAAAATGTAATATTTAATGCTAAAATACAATATTATATTTGAAATAGTAAAAGACTGTGCATAAAACGGCTAAAAAATCCCTAGTCAAAAAATTGATAAAAAGTTACTCAACAGTTTCTTTCTAAGTTTATTTTTAAAAATTGAAATGGATTTACTAAATTTTATTTCTTCGGGTAAACTGTTCCATATAGAGGCTGTGCGAAAGTTGAAGCTTCGTTGTCCTGTTTTAGTTTTGTACCGGGGGATATTGAGAAGATTTGAGTTTCTTGTTTTGCGGCCGGAGATATCTCCGCGTTTGATAAAATTAGAAGATAGATACTCTGGAACCAAGCCATTCATACACTTGTACGCAAGGATTTCATCGCGATAATATAAATGTGATTTTAGTGGAAGCCATTTCAGTTTCTTCCGCATGGGGATGACGTAATCGTATTTCTTTTCCACCACTGACGATGCGAGCAGCAAAATTCTGTACCAATTGTAATTTTTGCAAGTTTTTCTCGGTTGAGTTGGACCACACCGATGAGCAGTAAAACAATTTACTAAAAACCAGAGCTTTTTAAAATAACTGTGATGAGTAAATGACAGTCGAAGATATGCTTGACTCGGTTGATTTGCGACAGACCAGCTATACAAGAAGAGGCTGTTTTTGAAATATGTTCATCAAACGACAAATTGGAAACGAAAGTCACGCCGAGGTCTCTTGCCGAACACACAGGTATAATTTCGTTTCCCATCAGAGACAGGTTGAGATCTGGCATTGTTGAGGTTAGTTTTTTGCTGCCGAAGATAACTAGTTTTGTCTTAGAGCGATTTAAGAGGGGGGAACTGTTAAAACACCAGTTGCGTATACCAATGAGATCTACCTTTATTTTGGTCGCCGCACGTGGAGAGTCTTTGACGCGGAAGGAGAGAAGGAGTTTCGTATCGTCAACATAAATTTTTGTTAAGCAGTTTCTTGTTTTGCAGTTAACCTTCCTTTTGAGTCAAGGCAAGGCATCAATTGACTTAGAGTTATTTTTTCGCACACTTTTGATAGAATTGGTAACAAAGAGACGGGTAGATTATTGTTTGGCAGCTCGTGATCTCCTTCTTTTGGGACTGGTATGACTTCTGCCAACTTCCATGCATTTGGGAAGGTATTCTGAGCAAATGAAGCGATGATAATAGACGTTAATGGCGATAGAATTGCTGGAAGGCAGTCTTTGATAACGCGGATTGGGATCTTGTCAATCCCGGAGGGCTTGTTCTGGGGCATTGAGTTGATTATCTCTTCTACCTTCGAACAATATAGAATTGTTCAGATAATGCAAGGCCGGCGGAGCAGGCCCCAATTCTCGGGCCAAGAAATGATTTTTTCTGCAACACACACTTGCTACTTGTCCCCCGGGGAAACATGCCGCTGGACCCGACATAGAAAAAAGAACTTGCGTGCGAATTTTTTACTTGTCCCCCGGGGGAACATGCCGCTGGACCCAACATAGAAAAAAGAACTTGCTCGCAAATTTTTTTCTTTGCCGG
>JANRMR010193929.1:0-10429 GCA_025434825.1 Bergia sp. 'catenularis'
CACGACGTGCAACGCCCTCCCCCCCCCCCCCCTCCCAAGTCCCAGTAACGCCAAAAAAAGCCCAGTCTGAATAGGGTTAATTGCTCATCCTTATAAATATAAGTTTAATAGGTCGTAAAGGAAACGATAATTTGTAGCAAATATCTTGGAATGGCACACGGACGCACATTTACTGTACGTTTTACAGATTGCTGTAAGGTTGCTGAAGTGATAAACTTACTGACTTACTTACTTCTGTTCACATTGCAACTGACAGAACCTAACGAGGTTCTTTAAATGTTAAACTAACGTTTTTAAGAAGCATCTGTAAAATTAGCAGAGGTCTTGGATTAAAAATTTAACGTGCTTTGAACTCAACGCCCCTTGCTTGCTCTAGTGTTAACCGTAGATCTGATAGATGCATTGTAGCAGAGCTCTATACATGATAGAATGTCTGCTTTGTTTTAATAACAACACTCTTTTAATGATAAAAGTAAGGTATTTCGTTATACATCCCAGAGACTGTTGCAGGATTGTTTGACTGCTAAATTAAATAGTGCTAAAAATATTACTCATCAAACATGAGGTTCAATTGTTAAATATATAAATTAGTACATAAACTCGCGTACTTTATTAACGCTAAAAGAAATAAGTTATGTATATCGTAAACTGTATATCTGAGATTGCAGCAGGACACTTTGTTTGCAAAACTCACGTACTTTATAAAATCAGTGACAGAATGTCGTTGGCCTCTTGGAATGACAAACGGAACGATTCCAGATGCTGCTATAAAAGCGTCTTCTACGTATGCAGTCGGTACTGAGGCGATGTACGGGCGGCTCCATTTGATAGCTGCAGACGGTCACGCGGGAGGGTGGAGTGCATTGTACAACAATTCTAACCAGTGGTTACAGGTGGACCTTGGTTGGGAGCACAACATCAGTCAGGTGGCTACACAAGGCAGAGAGGACAAGGACGAGTGGGTGACAAGTTACACGCTCAGCTACTCGCAGGATGGCGTGACTTTCGTCAAGTACAAGGATCAACAAGGAAATTTAAACAACACTGTAAGCTGTGTTATACTTGGTTTGTTTTGTCAGTCAATTATAGCCGGCCTTTTGGTCAAGTCTGTAAGGATTTACATAATTGCTAACAGAACCCTTTTAGTACTATACCATTGCCTTTTTCATAAATCCGATACCCTCACAATTATAATCATCGTCATCAGTTTATAATCATTTAGCATATTGCTGGTATTTTGTAAAATATCATCGACTTAGTTATTGCATGTCATCATCACACTCGTATCCTTCCTGTCATTGTCATCATGACAGTCATAATTATTAGTATCACTGCCATCGTCGCAATGGTTATCATTGTCAACTACTTTTACATCGCTATAGTAACAATGATTGTTAGCATCATTGACATAGATATAATCATAACATTAATATTGTTGGTGTTGTTGTTTCTGCCATAATAATATCTAGGATCCGCATTCATACTGATTTACTACTTGTCAGAGCAGTTGTACATGTTAACATCTTCATAGCATTTTCCACTGATGAGAGCATTTATATGATTTATTCCTGACAGAGCATTTCTATGAGAAAATTTTTTATGAGAATAAAATCTTTAACCCCTTTAATCAACATACATGCTAACTTCTTTTATTCTTTTAGATTATTGTACCGCCTCGAAAATGCTTCCATGCGGATAAGTCAATGAAGATTTTGTATTACATTGCATTGCAAGCAATATAATACGTTTTTATTCCGTTTTTGCTGTATTGTATTAAATTATACTATCTACCGTGATGCAAGCATGCTTTTAAAATAGCAGCATTATTACCTTTAAATCCACAGCTATTGTTAGTACAATTGTTATTGTTACATTCAAAATCATTCTTATTATATCATTGTTACCCTAATTTATAGCCCTTGAGAGTATCATTCACCTCATGTAGTCATAACTATTGTTAATATCATTCATAACAACTTTTTGAACATTTTAAAAATTCCTGATCTTCGTCTTTCGCTAATTTCTTATACTTGAATTTATGAAGTGGCAATTTCATTTTACTTCACTATAACATATTTTGATCAAACTTTCCAATTTATTTTGATTTAAATTAACTATATTCAATTCAATTTAGTTATGCTGTTATCGTCATTTTCATAGCCAATGTTAGTGTCATTGATATTGTCATAGTCATAACAATCGCTATAAGTATCGTTATTATCAACAAAGTCATGTCCATTGTTGGCATTCATGTCAATGTTTTATTCATAACGATCCTCAGCATTATTGACTATCATACCATCGTCTAATTTTATTTATAATTAAAACCACGGTTAGCATCATTGATGTTGTCAAAGTCATAGCCATTGGTAGCATTACTATTTTCGTCATATGGCCATTGCCATCGTTACCATTTGTCATCCACATCGGATTGGTATTGCGATAATTTTGTTGTGACAATTACCATCGAGTCACTATTATAATCGTTGTAAAGGCTAATGCCACCATGATAATTATTGTAAGTTATCACCACCGGAAATAATTTCTGACAAAAACTTAAAATGTGGATTCAGGCTTGTCAGAATACAAAAAAGATGAATTTCAATCCTGCAGAACCGTATTAGGTATTGTATCGAATCAGAGATTAGTATTAGATTTAATCTTGTTCTATGCGCGTAACTACATTTACAAATGAAAGATACCTCAAGAAATACCAAAGATAAACGCTTTTAGCCACAAATTAGAAGGGCTTTATCAAATGGAGAAGAAAATAACCTTTTTGGAAGGAAAACAGCCTTTCTCAGAACGTTTGAAGGAAATTAGTGTCGTGGCTGGCGATGATGCTAATTGTGAATTATTTGGTTTTTTTACTGTTGGTAGTGCCAGCTTGGCTTTGATGTCAGTCTTACTGTTAGTGCTTACAATGGCGGCGATAGTGCTGTTGATAATGCCGGTAATGGTATTGCTGTTCGCGATTTAACCTATTATTTCTGCTACCTTTGTTGCTGTTGTTGCGTTTGTTGGGTTATTTTACGGTTTACTTTGAAGTTGCTGCTGCTGACGGTGGTAGAGTTATTACTATTGGTTGTTGTAGTTGTGTTGTACAAATGATGTGTGCTTTTAGATCTTATATTTCCTAATTCAGAACTCTTCATCGACAGGTCCATGCGTTCACAGGCAATACCAACCGTAACACTGTTGTTATCAACTCGTTAAGCACGTATATCAAGGCTCGTTACATCCGTGTAAAACCTAAGAGGTTTCATAATTGGATCTCGATGCGAGTTGAATTTTATGGATGTAAAGGTAAGATAAGGGGGTTGTAGTTGTTCTAGGTTTTGAGTAGATATACCGACTTATATTTTTCCTTTCCCTCTTTATAGACAGTTTACTTTATACATATACAGTTTAGATTGCTTCAATAAACGTAAAGCACTTTTGTTAAAAACATATCTGACATATAAAGTGTAGCAAAGCTCTTGGAATGATAAAGTAATGTGCTTTTGCTAACAATACACATTATCAGGTTTTATCAGGACTCTTCTAATCCTAGGGTCGCGTACTTTGTTTGCTGTACGTCTGAGATATTGTAACAGGATTCTTTGCGCACCGAACTTACGTACTTTATTTACTCTTAAATTGAAGATTGTAGCCGGCCTCTTGGAATGAAAAACGGAACAATTCCAGATGCTGCTATAAATGCGTCTTCTACGTACGCAGTGGGTACCGAGGCGATGTACGGGCGGCTCCATTTGATGGCAGCAGACGGTCACGCGGGAGGGTGGAGTGCATTGTTCAACAATTCTGACCAGTGGTTACAGGTGGACCTTGGTTGGGAGCACAACATCAGTCAGGTGGCTACACAAGGCAGAGAGGACAAGGACGAGTGGGTGACAAGTTACACGCTCAGCTACTCGCAGGATGGCGTGACTTTCGTCAAGTACAAGGATCAACAAGGAAATTCAAACAGCACTGTAAGCTGTGTTATACCTGATTTACATTGTGAGACTTTGGTCACACTACCGCTTTAATATAAGTGTGCAAGAACCGTGCTTATTAACAAAGATTTATTTGCACAGCATTTCCTTGCGCGCAAATGTACAGACAAATAGTTTTAGCAAGAACAAATTCCAGCACGGTTCCAGCACTAGTTGTAACGCAACTTATTATTATTATCATTATTAATCATCATTCATTTATTTATTTTTTGTCTGCAAAAGTTGACATGTAATTGTTTTTTACACTACTTCCTCGTCTTCTCGCAGCCATCAAAATTACCATCATTGTAATCTTCATTGTCAGAGCCATTTTTTGAATTAATGCCATCGACACAACCTTTGTATATATCGAAGTGACAGTCCTTGGTAACATTAGAATGTGTCAAAGTTGTAGTTTATATTAGTAAAAATCATTATCAAAGATATAACTATAGCCAATTTTATAGTTTCATTTTTTTTTAAATCTTCATCGCTATAGCCATCGCTATTTTTTTACGTGATTTATGATTAAAAATAGTGTTTTTGTTTCTGGTGCATAGTGAAGTTTTTGTTATTGTTGTTGCTCAGTTGTCGTTATTGATCTTAGTGTCAGCTTTGGTGTTGATGTCACTAATTACTGTTGTTAATGCTTATATTGGCAATAGCGTTGTTGTTAGTACCAGTGTTGGTATTGTTTTTTTGCTGTTTCTATTATAAATTTGGTTTGTTATTTTTGTTGCTATTGTTGGTTACTTTAGGGTTAATTTTACTGTTGAAGCAGTAGCTAATAGTATTAAAAGAATTTCTGTTGGTAATATAATGTTAAATTTACTTTTATATCTTATATTTGGTAATCCAGACTTTCTTTATTCATAGGTTCGCTTGTTTCAAGGCAATAACGACTCTAACACAGTTGTTATATACTCGTTAAACCCGCATATCAATGCCCGGTTTATCCGTGTAGGACCAAAGAGCTTTTATAATTGGATCTCGATGAGAGTTGAATTTTATGGATGTAAGGGTAAGATAGCCTGGCGTGTTGTAGTTATCAAGAGTAAGTTGCGCGTACAAACAGCCGGTATTTCATCTTCAGCTTATTATAAAAAAAACCATGAAAGTTTAGTTTTCCAAAACTTAATGATTCAGTTATCCCAAGTAATCTCCGTTGCTAATTGTGAAACGCAAAAAGCCAAAATTATCTTTCCGCTCTTAAAATACAACTGGTTCATAGGTTAAACACTAAACCGTAAAAAACAATCGCTTCTTGTCTTCCTAATTCTTCCCAATTCTAAATTGGATTTGTAGCTCCAACAAACCTAAGTTCTTCCTTGGAAACTCTACCGACATCCCCAATCGCGGGTGAAGGTAAGATTTGACGTGTTATTAGTTATTTAGTCGCAAATCTGTCTTCAGTATCCTCATTTCAAACAGGTTAAAGGTCAGTTCATTCTTATAAAATGTAAGTCTAGAAGATTGCGATGATCTTAAACAGCGTCCATCGTTAATGAAAAATAAAAACTTTACAAATAATACAAATGATATATGTAGAAATAACCAAAACAAGTTACCTTTTTAAACCTCCCTGAATCCCTGTGCCGTTCTTATTCGTCGAATAATTTGGTTTGCAGATCCCACACATCTAAGTTCTTCTTTGGCACCACTTCCAGAACCTTTAATCCCGAGTTCAGGTGAGATAGGAAAGTTAAATTAATGTAAGTTGAGAGAAAAAAAACCGGCATCTCACCTTAAGTTCACCTTTTTACACTGCTTACAGTGCAGCCTTGTAAAAAATAACTTGAATAGATTGCAGTCTCCCCTTCTCCTACAGCACTTGCATACATTAGTGAGTGATACACGTGAGAATATCAGTGAATATCCAAACTTTATATGTGATTAAAGAAAATGCACCTCACGCGAATGTTTAGAAGTGTTTAGAAACTCAAAATCCGACCTGTAAAGTTGTTCAGAGTTAGTGCCTCTTTAGTTAATGTTCCTTATTTGTAAACAATTTTCAGTTCATCCTTATACATATACATATACGTTTATTAGATTGCACTGATCCCCAACGTCCACTGCTAATGATATCAAAACAAAAGCCTAGTGGAGTCTTTACCCAGTGATTGATCTACAATTAATCGATCTGTTGGTTAAATATAGTCTCACTAGTCACGATTCTGATCCTGATTCTCAAATATTTTTTTCAGCTCCAGCAGATCAGAATTCACCCTTAACAACAGCTTTAATCCCGAGTCCAGGTGAGATAGGACAGTTTTAATTGTATGTTGAGAATAGAAGTCATGGTAGTCCTTCTGCAGCTTCTCCTTTCTAAGATTCATCCTTATAAATGTAATTTTAGTAAAGATCATTTAGACCCCAAGCAACATTCGTTGCTAGCTATAGAGAAATAAAATACGAAAACTTTAGATCTTCAGATCATATAGGGTTTCCCTAGTCTTTGTGGTGTATCTCATTCTCCAAAAAATCATACTTCTTTCTTAACAACACTTTCGGCAACTTTAATCATCAGTCCAGGTGATATAAGAAAGTTGTAATTTTTGTAATGTGAGAGCGATACTACCACTAGACCCTCCTCAGATCCCTCTCTTTAGACAATTTATTATATATTCTTATGAATAATTGTAGGATCGCTAGAAATCACTAAGATCACAAACAATATCCATTGATAATATATAATGATATAGAATACACAAACTTTAGATCAATAGATTATATAAATATACTCTCTCTAGTCTCTGTGTTTTTCCTAATTATCAAATAAGTCTGAGTATTTTATTCCGGTCAACCCATCAAAACCGTTTAATTAAATTCCAAAATTCCAGTGTTGCATTATTTTTATTTTTATTCTCAAACAGTAATGATTCTGCCACCTTAAAGAATGAAAAATGTTTTTTTTTGTATTTGTTTATAGGTAATGGCGTGAGATATCTATGGACAGTGAAAAGAAATACCAGTGCAACCTCCGTGCTCATCAAATGGAAAAGACCACGCGAACCCCTCTCTAGTTATCACATATCCTATAATGCGATTAAGGTAGCGTCAGTCCCAGTCTCTAAAGCAGCCGTCCATGAGGTCGTTTTGAATGATGATTCTACCATGGTCCAGATAACAGGTTTGAAGTCATACACCACATACAACGTCATTGTGACGCCCATCGCAAGGAACGGTGTACGGATGAAGAGTAAAAACATCCATGCTGGTACTTTTTGCAAATACTAAAACTTTTTTAATAGTCTCATTAATTATAACTTGGTAAGTTATTTACTGATGGATATTAAAATTAAGTGCCTTCTATACCGCATGTACTCAATCAAGCACAACGTAAATGGAAATGGATAATCTGAAATTCAGTACCATTTAGAGCGCGCTTAAAACAATAGTCGCCACTAGTTTGATATATCACCATTAACAAACAAATCACCAACACAATTAATTGCTTATGCTTCTGATCTGTTGTCTACGTAAGTTTTTTGTCAACAAAATCTTAGATTTTTTTCTGTAGACCTTTAAACACATTGATTCATCAATATTCTTTGAGTTTCTTCCTTTTCCCGTGTTTAGTAATCAAAAATCCCTCAATTAATAAAAGTCCTTAAATCAACATTTCCGTTTTCATGACAGCGAGAGAGATGATTGCAAGTCATAGCTTTAACATTATCAAAATCCTTATATAAATACTCTAACCAAGGCAATGGGTGAGTGAAGCTTACTTCGATCTAATGTCATTGTGCTGATCATAATACCAGATACGTGTCGATGTCCCAGAGTTTTGGACGCTGACTGGTGGATCCATCCTCCCTACACAATCCCGAGAAACAATTCCTCTCCAAGTGGAATCATCCCAGGGTTCGTTACAGGCATGGTGAAGAAAGTGTGTGGTGTCTGTTCTTTGCATGGCCACACAAACATTAATTTTGCCAGACAACGCTCTCGGTCAAGGGAGAGACGTTCCGTTACGGATACTTTTACAACCGAAAACAGTGACTTGATTTTTCCGGTAAGACAACTTCAGGGACTGAGCAATTTTGAAGGTTACAGGTATATTTCAATAGTGGAGGTGTCAGGATTTGTGTTAATGACAACGAAGAAGAGCAAAACGTTTTACGTCAAAGCTGTGGCGTCCTCTTTGGCCGATTGTTGGTCTTACTTTGCTATCTACATTACATTGATGATACTCGCTGGAATAGTAGTTTGGATATTGGTAAGTGACCTTGCTTTGCTGTCTATATCTCACTGATGACACTCAGTGTATAAGAATAATGCTTTAGATATTGTTAGGTAGTCTACATTTTAATTTGATGATGATATTCACCGGAATACAATGTACTAGATATTGGAAAGTAATTTTTGTCATTTACATGTCACTGATGATACTTGTTGGAATAGTGTTCTGGGATTTCTGACGCTAATCTTACAAATGTTATTTACACTTCATCCCTTTGCCAATGACGATACTCGCTGGGTTATAGTGATCTGGGTACTGATAAGTAATCTTGTTTTAATTTTTTCTTTACATTTAAATAATTATACTAACCGGAATTAGTTTAGAGTGGCAGTAATTCTAATTGATACTCGGTGAAGTTTAACACATTTAAAAGAAGGTAATCTTAATTTGTCATTTAAACTTCAATGTTGATACACGCCAAAATTTAGTACTTTATATAGTGGAAGTAATATTACCTTGTCTTTTGTGTTTCAACGAAGATCAGTATTCGCTTGAATAATGATCTTGATATTTATTTGTAATCGTACTTTGTCAATTACACTTGACCAAAATCGTGATCTGGATATTGATATAGATCCAGATAATCTTACTTTACCGTTTACATCTCAATATTGGTCACTGCGTACTAAATACCGCAACGATAATAATAGTCGCCGTAATAATGATCTGGATATTGCTGGATTGTCTTTTTCATTAACATCTTGCATCCTATAATAGCTCTCTCAAATGAAATTCAAATTGCACTGATTTCTACAATGATGTTGTTGTTATGTTATAATTACAAATGTAGATATTTTGGGTCTGTTAATAGTGATATATTACCTTAGGTTGTGTGTACTAAACACGCAGTCTGTTTGAAAATTATATTCTGTGTTTTAGAGATGACAACACACCCCAAACCTAAAAACTGAGTAGAGTTTTGTTTAACAGGTTGCGTATCAATGAAAGAATGATGGTGATAATAATAATAATAATAATAATAATAATATTAATAATAATGTTAATATTAATGTTAATGTAAATGTTAATGTCCTTGGGTGGGGAATAGGGAAGCGAAGGACATCGAGAAGACAACAAAATATGGTCCACTCCACCTAGAGATGAAAGAGAGGCATCCTGGATACCGCGCCACACAGTATATATATATGTACAACATGATCATATTGATGACCTTGAAGACATTCAAGTGAGGTCAACCAGGCACTCAAAGGTCTGACAATCAACCACAATTAAAAATATCTTGAGATCTAGAGGAGTGCTCTTGTCACTAAAAAGTGGTTTTCAGGGAGATCCTCTAAAACTCATAAATCAACAAAACAATTAAACTGATCAGGTATAAAACAAAACCCGAGTCAGCTGATCAAAACAATAACTAAAAGGTAAAAGATTTAATAGTAAATTTTCTTTATCCAAAATTAATAAAAACTAACTGCTATTTTTTAACACAATCTTTTTAATATCTATATCTACAATTTTATGTGGTAATCCAAACCTTAACTATATGTTTCATTTTGTTAGGATCTCCGAAGTAACGAAAAATCGTTTCCTTACTCGTTCACCAAAGGCGCTGGGAACGGCATATGGTGGTCTTTCGTTACCATGACAACTGTTGGGTAAATGCTGTCGTGGAAATAACATAACAAACATTGATTACTTTTTTATATTCTTAAATCATGAAGAATTACGTACTTACAATCAAGATCTTAAAACTTATGAAAACTAAGGGAGTAATGAATGTCTATTCAGAAAATGAAACGGTTGTAGTTGTAGAAAAACTTTAAAATTTACGTCATTTCGAATTAACTTTGAATGTAAAAGAGCTGAAATGAACATATGTATAAGGACAGATAAGGAAGGGAACTGGAAAAAGAAGAAAAGAAGGGAAGAGAAAATGAGGGGAGGGAAGAAAAGAGAGGAGAAGAGAAGGGAAGGGAAGAGAGGAGAGGAGAGGAGGGGAGGGGAGAGGAGGGAGAAGAGAAGAGAAGAAGAGAGGCCTCTGAGGAGAGGAGAGGAGAGAAGAGAAGAGAAGAGAAGAGAAGGGAAGAGAAGAGAAGAGAAGAGAAGAGAGGAGAGGAGAGGAGAAGAGAAGAGAAGGGAAGAGAAGGGAAGAGAAGAGAAGGGAAGGGAAGAGAAGAGAAGAGAAGAGGAGAGAAGAGAGGAGAAGAGAAGGGAAGGGAAGGGAGGAGAAGAGAAGAGAAGAGACGAGAGG
>JANRMR010193940.1:0-10429 GCA_025434825.1 Bergia sp. 'catenularis'
ACTGGTCCCCAAAAAGGATGAAGAGCCACTCTGTAGAAATGTCATCTGGGTAATGTCATTACTATTATTATTATTATCATTATTATTATCATTATTATTATTATTATTATTATTATTATCATTATTATGATGATGATGATGATGATGATGATGATCTAAGACAATTTTACATTGTTCACACACAGGTCTGAGTTTCACTGACTTTCCAAGACCAGTTTTGATCTTCCAGGTTTTCCTGGATTTTGAGATGTTAAAATTCATGACTTTACAGATTTTCTATGAAGCATATGAATTCTGACTCCTATTCCTGTAGCAGTAACTTGAGCAAGTAAATTTTTATCATGAAGTATGAAACTTGTGATATCATGGACACGCAAGATGTGAATAACAAACATTATTACACTCTACCTTCTAATGAATTCCACAGCATCTTCAAATTTCATTCCACTTTCAATAAGAGCAAGTGCAACCAAAACCGGTGCCCTGTAAAAAAAAATATAGTGTTTGATAAAGTAACAAATTACATGTAAACAAAAAATACTGAGACACATGCCATAGTTATCAGAGAGATTGGGAGGCGGGCAGGTCCACTTAAATTTGATCAGAAGATAAAAAATTAACATGTAAAGGTAATTATAATGGAAATGATATGCATACACTCCTTTTACCGAACCCTGCTGTTGGAATAAAAATTAACTACACCTTTCTGTCCCCTTGCTGAGAAAAAGCTAGCAAAATTGCTGCATACATGTACTTAATATATGATCACACATGTAAATATAGTTATTAGCAGCCACTGTACTAAGCCTTTTTTTTTTGCAGTCCCTTGTTCCAAACTCTATTGAGAAACCTGTGAACATACTGTACATATTTGACAAGTGCACTCAGATGTATGTGAATGCACAGGAAATGATGGTCAAATGGAAACTAATGCTCAGTTTTTCTTGGCTTAAACATCATTCTAACAGCTTTTAAATGATTGTATTAACAACCTTTTCTTATGTCAAAATTGACAAAATTAAGGGCGACTCTGCTCTGAGGGCATTACACCCAGAATTGAAATTCTTGTCAAGATGTTAATGTATTGAATAACTCAAGGTGGCTGTATTTTCCAGAGAAAAACTTTTATAAACTCTATCTTTTTAAACTTTTGATTAACTATTAAAAGAAGGTATATTGCAGACTGTCACAACAAAAAATAACCACATTTTTAATGACCTCTCTACTTTCCTGTGAATTGAAATTTTGATAATGAAAACTTCAATTTCTAAATTTTGTAATGACAGAACTTTGTAATGGCTGTGTAAAATCTCTCTACTTAACCAACTATTTTGTAGATCCTATAAAATAATGGAACAATGTGTTGTGGATCGATTTACAATTTTGGGATCACTCATTGAAAGCATATTTTATCTTAGTCTATGATTGACACCAGTTTTTTTAATGTAATTCATGTTTTTGATCTGATCAAACTGATCCAAAATGAGAAATATATAATACCTAAAAGTTAAAAACAGTAAAGACACACTTCTAAATATAAATAAAAAACATGTATTTAAAAAATCTCTTGAACTTTTGGCACCATATCTGTGTGCTTTCATCAGGAGAATAAAACAATTAACAAATGACAAGAAACTGAAACTGCATTATTCAAAAGCTCCATGGGATTTTAAAAGTGACATATATGGTCGCAGGAATTCTTTTCTTTCAATTATGGCAGCTTGGTCAAGTGAAGAATGTAATGACTATAGTAACAAAACATTAATTTTGTTATAATCAGAAAACAAATTCCTGCTAAACACACATTCTTTCAGTGGAACAGTGCAATTTATTATTTCACGAGCATAATAAAACACTAATTGAAAACTGGCCAACTTAGAGCTACCAGAGTAGCTGTAAAGTTTCTAAATCCTAAAAACTAGAATTCTGAAAAATCTTCATGTTGATGGATGTAGTTTTCTTTTGTATGGATATATGTAATTATAATCCTTTAGAACCACAAGCAGTGAATCTTGCAAAATTATATAAGACTTAAAACTATAAATTTAAGGATCTCTGGGTACCCTTATACTTCAGCCATTTGGAACAAACGTAATAAATAACTGTTACTATTCAAATAATACTGCAAAGTATATATATCCACCTTCCAAGTCCAGCCACACAGTGCACAGCAATACATGATCCTGGACTCTCTTTAAACTTTTTCTTCAGTAGCTTAATCCACTGATCGACTACATCTTTTGGAGGAGCAGCACCATCATCAAATGCCCAATCCTGTCAGTAAAAGAGACTTTATCAGTTAAAAAGAACACAATGCAGATCTGTATAAAGACAACAAACCAATACTAATTTATTTATTAATTACATTGTACTTCCAAGAGATGGTAAAACTATAAATACTTAGTGGATAAACTTGCTCTATTCTTTTCGTATCAAGCCATAAAGGCCCGAGGCTGAAAAAGTGTCCGAGGCAGAGCTGAGGGCAAACATGAAACTTTGAAGACACTTTCCCAGAGGTCCAGTATAGCTTGATGCAAAAATAGTGCAGAAGGGTTTTTTTTATTTTATGACTGAGATTCAACAATAATTCTCTCAATTGGAAAGGCAAAGCACATGCAATGAACACAATGAAGCAAAAGGGCAAAATTTGTTTCAAGGGGTTTCTTTTGTGTTTTGTGGTATAACGGTATTGCTTTACTAACCAGCTCCATCTTCTTTTCCTTTGCCACTGTTTCGAACTTTCAGCCATTATACAGCAAAAACAACCAAAATTAACACAACTTTTAATTGCTTGCAATCAGTTGCAAATATTGGCCTTGCTGTATCGAAATATATTGGTCCTGCCAGTGTGCATCACTTGATTGTAAGCTATAGATTGTTCTTTTCACAAAAACACTCTTTAAGTCTTTTAAGTTTTATACTGTAAAACATTCTTAGGTCCAAAAGAAAAATATCCTAAAATTAATGATACAGTATATACTTAATATACGATTAAAAACATCTGTTTAAAATTCAAAAATTTGTTAAAATAACTGTAAATTATTGCTTTTTTTGGTTGCTTTCTGCAACCTTCTTCACAGTGAATAAATTACAGGTCAAGAAACTCAAACAATTGTTAAGGTTGTCTTGCTGGTGCCCTCTGGGATTTAAGAAGTGTTTTGTAAACTCTTGGGAACTTTTTGTGTTCATTGATTGCATTCTTGTCTGCAAATGAATGCCAAGATTCTAAAAATAGATGCTTTTATACTTAAAACAAAATAAATACTTAAAACAAAACAAATTTTGAACAAGCTTGTATGCCTGGTCAGAAAACCACAACTTCAAAGAAAACATTTTATTCCACTTAATTTATTAAAATTGAAATTAATCTCCAGTCTCTTCCTCTTTGAATTGCAAAAATAGACAAGCAGAAAAGTAACAACTATAAAATGGACCATTAGTCTACCCTATCCATAAATAAATTTAATTACATCAATATTTGTTGGTGGTATATTCATATAATTGTGTGGTATAATATTTTGGTCCTGATTGTCAAAATATGCTGGTGACTGGTGAATTTGACAACTTTTTTATTTGGCAAAATAAATTACCGGTATATCTGTGGTTCAGGTCACCTGACCGCCCCTAACCTTTATTGCCAAATTGCTGACCCTATAACTTTTTATTGCCATTTTGCCTCACTTTTTCTTTCTTTGAGTCAAAGGGTTTTCAAAATCTCAACACCAGACAGGTTTCAACAGTTATTAAACCGAAGGAGTGGGTATGTTCTACATGCTGATCAAATTTTTGTTGCTTTTTTCAAGAAAAAAAATTAATCATGATAATCAATGTTAACAAAAAAAATAACACCAACCATCCAACCCTAATTTTTCAAAGATGTGTGATCGGAACCAGATATGATTTTATTTGGCCTTATAAATGCCGCCTAAAAATCTTTAGAATGTTTCATAGAAATTAAATTACAAAAATAGTTTTCAGAGCTGCTTACTTTCAGAGTTTCATCTTTTACTACAAAACATTATAAGAGCCCAGCTGTTCATTTCATCAAGTCTGGTTTGGAAAAACATTCATTTTGGCATAATTATTTGATAGTTATTAAGTTTAGACTACAACCAACTTCAACACATAATTATTTTAAGATATTATACATAGCAAACTTGAAGAAAATGCACACAAGAGGTTATCAGACTGTAAGACGTTATTTGAAAGGATATAAGATCTCATTAGCATTAAGTATAAAAAATGTGTAGTTAGCTTTTAGAAATACACTTTCAGTTATATCTTTTAACCCTGAAACCAAAACCAAACTTAATTTTAAAAGAAAAACAGATTGAAAACTGATTGTAAAGTTAGTGGAATAATTTACATTACATGGCTATTTTTTATCAGTAGGGGGGAAAGGGGGAGAGGGTCCCCAAATAAGGCACACATAATATTAGAGACACTAAAACATAAATTTTGTACAAGTATATCCATTATTGCAAACTGCCCTTTGGTGCTATTATTAAGTAATTTTTGCTCTAAATTTAACAAGCCATGAATTCAGTTAAACACCAACAGTTCTGATATGACTTCAACACCAAATAAATGCTCCTAAAAGACTGAAAAACATAAATCCCTTCAGGCCAAAGTGTGAGATCCCAAAAAATCCCATAAGATCACCCCCCCCTCCCCTCCCATCAGGAGGACACTCAAGTGGGGTTCTTAAGTAATTTGCTGTACCATCAGAGTAAAGTTGACAATTGCAACTAATAGTGCAACTATTTAGAGACATCTTTGTATGATATTGAGAAAGACAACAACTCCTGAAGAAATATTACCAATGACATGAGATCTCACAGAAAGATCAAAAATTAAATTCATATCTGATCAAAAGATAAAATAAAAACTTCTTACTAATATTTCGAGAGTAAGGCAAAAACAATTATTTTCTTAAACTTCTCATGGTAATGTTATGAAGTCTTGGTCCTCTGAAAAGGGAAGATAAACCCTAACATTTCAAGTTGAATGATAAAAATAATAATTTGTTTACATTACTGTCACTCACTAGAATGATCCTTTCAACAGGAAATCCGTATGTAGTACAAAGCTGACATTAAAGTGTATATTATTACTGACATTCACATCTGTCATAAGTTAGTTTGAATCGTGATTTCTAATTTTCCTTCTTTGTCAAAGATATTCCACCGAACTCCTAAACATTCATTGATGTAAACATCCATAGACAACACAGAAGATAGCACTGGCTTTGTTTCAAAGGTCAAGGAAGGCCAAAGTATAACATCTGTGATCTGAGCCAGTCCCTGTCCAGTCATGTACAGTAGTTTCAGCTTAACACTAGTATCATAAATACATCTAAATTGCATTTTCAAAATGCATAATAAATACTTTTATACTGTCTTTTAATAAGAGACTTTTTATAAGAATGCTAAGGATCAAAAATGTCAACATTTAATAACATGTTTAAGAACACACTTTAGACTAAGATTAAAAAATAAATGTATATTTCTATAAACTTTGGAAATGGAATGGAGAACCACTACTTGATACTGCAAGACAGCAGTGTCATTATTTTCACATTTGATTTCGGTAAACAAGTAATAGCAAATCATTTGGGTATATATATTATGAACTGTATATTAAGTTGGAAACAGCCTCTGAATGGATTTACACAGACACAGTTCCCCAAAACACTAAGAACATCTCTAAAATCATTTGAGATCCTGAAAAAAATTAAAAAGATTCAGCCTCGGCCCCAAATATTTAACATTCTTTTAAAAAAAGCGTTTCATTTCTAATATTTTTACACCAGAAACCTTCTTACACTATAAAGATTTAAGGTAGGTTTCAGACTCTGTATTTCAAAACAGGAAACTCTCTAATGGATATATTAAGCTAATTCTCTTAAGTTTAGCCAGTGTAAATAATCCCATACACACTAACAAACAATCAGAGTTTGAATATGCTAAATATCAAGTGGCTTCAAAGTAAATGATTACAAATTTCACCAAAGGTTTAAAATTAGTAACTTGAACGTACGTCCAATAGACAGAAGAAATATGCACATCTCACTAGGAGCAAGAGTTCATGTCACAGACTCAGCGCTAACTTTAGCAACTTGAACAAGAAAAAATGACTTCTTAGGGCAGATAGAAAGAACAAACACAGAGCGTTCCAATTGGAGCATTAATAAGCACCCATATCCGCATCTGAATCAGGATCAGGAATGCCAAGTGCATTCTTAATGCTTAAAAAACTTTATAAGTGCTGTCTTTCGAAAGAACATACGTGACCAAAATACAAACCAAAACATTTAGAAATCGACTACGAAATCAACAACAGAATGTAACTTTCAGTTTCGACACTCGTCACAATCGCAAATTGAACATCAGGTTATTGACAGAAAGGCTGAAGGTAAAGTCCACGAAATCTTTTGAAAAACACAACTCGAAGCCAGTAAAACCGGTTTAACGCGGACAAGAATTTTACTTTCTGCTACCAAAAAGGTCGATGACTAAGAGAAATATGATCATGCTTTATGCTGTGTCGCCAACCTGGTGATAAATCAGATAAACGCAATGATCAAAGGAATGGGTGACTTTGCCTTACTCAACACATCGAAAGTCACTAAAATTGCAAAACAACGAAAATTAAACAAAACTGTGTTAATGTATTACTCAATGGCGCCAATTTACACTGAGCGACTCGCATATTTTATTCCCAGACCACACTTCCCTCAAACACAGCACCATTTCGTTAACATATGACACAGATTTCAAAACGAAATCATATTGAAAGATGCAAGAACAAACTAGAATGCGTCCGCTGAACAAACATGTTTTATTACATTCGAAAATGGCCATAAAAGTCAAGGTAAAAGTGATTTTGATGCGCTAAACTGGTATCCATGATCGACAAGATCACTTCTAAAGAACGCATCGCGAGACAGTTCCCATTCCGACCACACCACTCCACGACATACAAACACATGTACAAAGAAACACACATAGAAAAACTCACCACAACACTGATGCCTTCTTTTGTTAGAGCCTCCGTATTATAAGTTGGTTCACAAACTCTGACCACCACATGGGCTTTGTATCTCTTCAGTTCCTTCGTAAAATCAATGAAGATCATGTAAGTTTACCGTCACAGACATCCTAAATCAGACGATCCTTTAAAGAAAACCAGAACTTACCTCAATAAACTGAGGCAACGTAGCGTTCGTTGGTCGATCAGTAATCAGAAATTTCATGTTTTTATGTTCAACCATCACTGGGCCGTTTGGGTTTATCGATCTTGTCGTTGAAGAGCTTGGTGGAACACGAGCACTTCCCGTCGGCATTTTCATGCTGTTCGGCTCAAAAATCATGCAGTTTATTGCCTTACTGGCTTAAAGAAGTCCTATTTCTTCACCAAAAAAAATTAAAAAGTTACAATTTACGCCATTCACTGGGGTACTGTGTCCACAATTTACACCTCACTCGTGTTGTGCCTGACACCAATCTCCAGAATCGATAAGGAACTCCATCAAAGTTCGACCGCGATCGTAAGCCTGCAGTATAAAGAAACAGAACTCTGTCAGCGAAATGCAAAAGACCAGCCGGTAAACTAGCCTCTAACAAGCGAAACATGCTTTATTTTGGCAACATAAATAATACAGTAAACACAGACAAAGAAACGAGTGAAACATATGAAAAAAAAGCGAATTATTGCTATGGCAGGGAGCCGGCGAAGTGCCTTCATCTTTCGCTGTCGCACACAGTAAGAAATCTTAAGATAAATTGAAAAAGCGTGAAAATGAAAAGATTTCTCAATACTTACAAGGTAATCCCTCCTCATTGGGAGTTTACAATTCAATGAGAATCTTTCCTTCCACACGGAAGAGAACGAATTCAAAGTGAGCGACACGCCAGGCCAAAAAATATTTTAAGCAGTTGCACAATTCGGGTCCTTTATGACGTAAGGTCGCTTGACGCATGCGTGAGTCACGCATGGCAACGTAACACGCGTCCTCAACCCAGATCTCCCTCTCATCACGCCGCCGCACGATCACCTCACGTTTAAAAATAGGAAAAAACTGGAAAGATCCAAGAAGACCGTGCCGGCATCTTGTCTTTTTAGTTAACATGGCTTTCTTCCAGGATGTGACGATCGCTTTTCGTCGTTATCATTTATACATTTAATTTTAAAAGAAGAAAGAAAACTAAATTGTGAATATGAATATCAAATACCGTGGACTAGGTCGATTTATATTTAAAAAAATAAATCTGCAAGTCAAGTGTTATCGAAAAACTGTCAACACTGCTGGAAAAAGAGCAGGTTAAAGTTAGCCAAAGTTCAATTTTTTATTGTCTGGTGATATACAGATTTTGTACTCTCGGAGTGCAAGAAATGCGCAATAATCCCTAACGCCATTGAACTGTCTTCACAGAGTATAGTTTTTACTTTTATATTAACTTCATTTCTGTACAAGCTATAAATTGGCAGTTTTGCTAATAGTTTTTCGATTAAGAGTGAGTAGCAGAATCTTTTTGCCATTTTTCTTCAGTCGGCAGTTCACATAGCTCACTGACTTTGTCAGATCGACCAGATATTATCAATATACACTTTGACAACCCTAGAAGTAAAAAATATACGCCATTCACTCACTGGTCTCAAAAAGAAAAAAAATATCTGAATAGAAGCATGCCTTGGAATCTTCAAGCGTTGAAGCTGAAATCGAAGCCCGTGAAGTTCAAATCGCGCTCAATATCATTTGTCAATCAAATCGAAGTACTGTTTTGCATTAAAAAAAAAATCAGAACAAAACAGAATACCATTGAGCAAACTAAAACCAAGTCACAGTGACCTTCTTTAAGGGAAAGGGGGTGAAATTAAACAATTTTTTCACAAACAACAATTTGGGTAGGCTTTTTAATAAAAGAAATAATTTAAAATTGAGCCGGGCAGAAACGATCAGAGATTGGAACCCATTGCCTAGGTCTTGCTAGCTCTTGTTTTTAAAACACCATTTCAACTACAGCCAGTCCGCGAGCACAACCAAAATAATGTTAATACAGCAAGGTTTGTAAAGTTACATGCTTCGTTGCACGCAAAACACACTCAGATAACAAAAGAAGCGGCAGTATTGTTCACAACAAAATTAAAGAAGATTGTCGAAAGGAGCACAAAGGTTACCGACTGAAACAGCGCACGGTGGCCGGAACTTTAATTACACAACAAGACGACAAAACCACATCTGAAGACTAAATACATGTACACTCATTTTAGTCGGCAAACGAAACTCCCACGCGGGCACATTCACAGGAATACTAAAACACTCCCCCTTCTCCCTCAAAACACACACACACACACACATACACACGAACACAAACACAAAATACGAACACACAAGCAGATACATCAATACGTATAAACGTACATGCATACACATTCACTACGACTCGTCTGTCGTCTGACCTCTTCTTGTTTACGTAATAAGTTTTGAAACTCAAGTCTTGCTGTGACCAATTAAGGGCAAATTTACAGCGGCGGTGTTTGGTCTTTTTTTAATGAGACTTTGTAAATGTTTGTCGACTAACTGAAACCTTTAATATGCGATTGTGAGCACGAAAAGGTCACTGTTAAAATTATCGTTTCCTTTTCTAAAACTTTGAAATATGGAAATGTGGTCTTAAGAAACTTTTGTAAAACCTGAAACTCTTTTGAAAACTCTTGTAAAACCTGAAACTATTTTGATAATCACATGCAACTTTTACTATGTGGCCAGTTCGTAACATGACAGATAGCTGTTATCAACTAATCAAGCATGGATGGGTTGTCCTTTGTCAGGGTTTATCTTCCTTTAGCACTCCTCAAAACAATGCGGAAACCACTATCAACAACCACCAGGCCGGGAGGTGGTGGGAATGGAATATTAACCTACAGCCATTGCTCCCCCATGGCCCATGACCCATGACCCAGAGATAAACTGACTACACGATTTTGCTTCTGGTACGTCATGGTTCGATTGTTTTTGTTTGAGAGACAACTGACCGGAAGTGTATACATGAGCATATTTTAAAATGGAAAAACGTTGGGCAAGTTTGCTAATCAGAAATTTTCGAACGCTATGCGGTGCACGTACTCAAACATCACGCTTTTGCAATCTTTGGAGTACACGCTTTTTTTTAGAAGAACAAATTTATAAGAACAACAAAGCTCAAATTTGAACAACCTAAGGACAATCTAGGCTGCGATTCCAAAGCAATTAATTGTTTTTCATGTTCTTGGGACAACAATTTACACAGTTAACCCCGGGACCAAGGCAGATGTTGGGATACAAATACGACACATTGCTTTGCTTTTCACAGAGGAAGGAGTATCTAGCGATGTGTTTGCTCGTTCATTCCTGACCAAAAACAAATGCCCACACGTCAGCGGGGGG
>JANRMR010193951.1:0-10428 GCA_025434825.1 Bergia sp. 'catenularis'
GGGAATGGGGTCGGTGGTTTTTTTTAGAAAAAAGGCATTTATTAGAAAGTGGGTGTTCGTTTTTTTCTGCATAAAAAAGCCATCAGCTGCATCACCTAAAAACGAAAAAGCAATTCTTTATTTGTTTCTGTATCTAAAATGTAAAAGCTCACCCACTGGCTTTTTGTCTGACTTTGTCTGATTTTGTTTATTTTTTTTTTGAACTTGAAAAAGAGACAGTTTGCAAGCCTATCTTGGTTAAGCAAACACGACAATAAATTATTATTTTTTTGTGTTGACATATATAATGCACTTAAGCTGCTTATTTATTTGTTTTTTGAAGAGGGGGAATTTAATAGAGAGGGTTTTTTTTTACAAAATTGAACTTTTACTCGGGTCAGTTCATTATCTAGATACAAGGCATTTATTAGAGAGTGGGCATTGATTGGATGATTTGGAGAAACTTCACTACTGTAGACATAGCTTCAAATAAATTATATACAAGTCATTTATTAGAGAGTGGGTGTTTATTGGATTATTTAGAGACACTTCACTACTGTAGACATAGCTTCAAATAAATTATATACAAGTCATTTATTAGAGAGTGGGCATTTATTGGATCATTTAGAGACACTTCACTACTGTAGACAGCTTCAAATAAATTATATACAAGTCATTATTAGAGAGTGGGTGTTTACTGGATCATTTAGAGACACTTTGAACACTACTGTAGACATACATTTAGCTTCAAATAAATTATATACAAGTCATTTATTAGAGAGTGAGTGTTTATTGGATCATTTAGAGACACTTCACTACTGTAGCCTTAGCGTCAAATAAATTGTTAGACGTGCGCACCATCTTGGTTGCAAATGAACCTGTAATGAAAAGTGTTTTAGCCATGGTAAATGAGTTATTATGCGTGCTTCTAACATGAGACAGATTTCTTCAACAAAACCTTTGAAGAATATCACCAACAAAGACTTTCTGACACGGGAAAAAATTAGCGTCAAATAATGTCTTTCAAAAAATTTTGATAAATTGAGCTCCACCGAAGTTCTGGTGGTAAGCAATCGAATTTTTAAAAAAACATATGTTTTTCAGAGATTTTTAAATTAATTTAAATTAATTTAAAAATCATTCATGTATTGAAGGAGTGTGTCTAACGTTACAACCATGCACTTTATCGTGACTGCATCCATTTAACAAGACTAGAGTACATTTGAAAGGTTTTTGAAAGTTTTGAAAAACTGAATTTCCCTTGATGCTAGCCAGCCCGTTGCTTGGGACATGAGTAGATTTTCTGGAGCATCACACTTTGGGAAACTGCTGGCCCGAAGCGGCTGTATATTATGCAAAGTCTGCCACTTTCTCCAGTCTGTAATCAACTTGGGAAACTTGTCACTAACTTCCTAACTTGACTATTTTACATGTAAACGTTTCATGATACAGAATTTTGACGTTAACAGATAACCTGGGCCATTCTTCACCCTCTCCATCAAGAACGACGACATCAGTGTTGGTATGTATAAATTGTGCTTCTCTCCTTAGCAACGTGAAATCTTTTTTTCTGAAGTATGGTAATTGAAGAAGTAATCGACAAGAATTCCTGTTCTGGAGTTTGAGAGACACCGTTCATTTCAGCTACCTATATCTTTCTTTCTTTTTTCATTTTTAAGCTTCGTCACGTCCTCATTTCTAAAGATAATTCACGGCCACATAATACAGACTAACCACTTTATCAGATCCATTCCTCACAGTCCTTTAGTGATGCAGTTTTAAGAGCACTGTAACCAGTAATCTATTTTACCTCGATAACACAGACCGACCTCTATATTAGGTCCACTCCTCACGGCCATTGGATGACGTAACTGTTGCTTGGATTTTAATTCTTAACCTCTTAAACTCTTAATCCACTAACAGCATTTCTTCGTAAACAATTGCCAGGAGACAACAGCTTTATCAGTCGCTCACACTTCCACCATCAAAGAAACAACTCCAAGTACCAAAACGGAGAAAACGCCTGCTGTGACAACGGCTATGGATAAAACCACGTCGCGCTGGGAGAAACCTTTTTGTAGCACTGCAACGCCTTTAGAACAATCTTCATCTCGGAGCATATTGTCGAGAAAAGGTACAAAAAGTATCAGAGTGTGGATTCTGTTAATTATTGCAAATTATAGTAGTAACTGACTAAAGGCAAATATGTAGTATTCATTGATATGATTTGCACAGGACATCAGTGGATAATTGGTTGATTTGCTAAAGGCTTACCCTTTTGCGATTTATGCGCTGCCTGTAGTTGGAAATTTCTGAAACTGGTTATTCTCCAAGGTTAAGCATTTGAATGCCTTAAATGATGCAAAACATTTTCCTTCAGTGTAAATAATTTGGTTCCTTTTGTGTTATGACATTTTGTATTTGTTCAACATTGAACTGATTATGAAAAATCGTCAAAAAATTAGATCGACCAGAATGCCGAGCGGGTGTCCGCAGGGTTCCCATTTTGTCCGAACGCTTCTGAATTCAGTCGTGGTGGGGTTGTAACCATTCTAAAACTTTAGCCTTGTTTTCCGTTTGCTTAACCTCTGTTGTCTTGTTTTCTTTATCACCGTAGTGCCTGAAGTTATTTCATCAAGAGTATTAGCGACGTCATCAGCTCCTCCGACAGAGCAAGTTTCAACTATCACCGAATCACATCGAGGAGAAAGTCGAGGTGTTATAGGAAATACCAATGTCATCATCGCCATCATCTCAGCGGTAGCAGCTGTCATCTGCGTGCTTATCATCTCACTGTTTGCGTGGCTGATTGTGCGACAGAGAAAACGAAGCAGGTGAGCGGATAAATTATAGTTCATGGTCGAGTTAAATCCCGATTAAAGGGATCCAACAAGTTGTTGCACGTCATCCAATATATTGTTGGATGCAAAAAATTGGATCTGCCTAAACACGCTGTTGGATGACGTTGGACGATGTTGGGATCAGATTTGATTGATTCAAACTTTACATTCACATTGATTCTTGATTCTTCCAACGTTGTTGCTCCAACAGTTTTAGGTTGGATTCGTTTAGATGGGCCAAGACGGACAGATACTGAATACCTCTTTATTTAAAAGAAAGATTATATTTATAGTTGTTGCGTTTGTTAACTTAATTGTCGGTAAGTTGTGGTGAGGGAGGTGCTTGAACCCTGATTTTTTGCTCGCAGGGCCCCCACGGTCCTTGAAAATCCTGGAAAGTCCTTGAATTTGAAAATAAAAATTCCAGGCCTGGAAAGTCCTTGAAAAGTCCTTGAATTTCATGTTCAATTAGGAGTGGGAACCCTGTGCTCGCATTTTCTAAGAAATGCGGACAGTTTTCGGACATCGTTACAACGAACTAACCTCTTGCAGTTGACTGTAAAAGAACGTAATTTATAGGTATTAACAGTGCAGAGTAGCATTATTGTTGTGAAGTCCAGTTGTTTACCTTCCGTTCATAAACATACCCACCTTTTACTTTCTTAACATTTTTTACCACTTTTGGTACGAGACTGAACTGCAAAACGATTACGTTTTCTGTTTGCACTGGCAGTTTTTTAAACACATTTACTGTTACATTTCTACATATTTTGAAGTTTTAGACGTTTTTCTACACAAAAACGCTGTAGCTATGTCACAATATTTTCTCAGAGGACAATGCAAATGTATAACTGAAAATGACACTGACGCATTTAGAAACACCAGTAAACGTAGCCATTGGTTCAGGTTGCATGAGATCCTTTGCGTACTTATTAACATTAATGTTCCTTTCAGGAGAAACGATGGCTCATATAACGCCAGAGGTAAGTTATAAATGAAACACGACAAAAAATTTAGTTGTTTATAAACCAATGTTGTTTTTAACGTAACGTATACCAATATTATATTATGTAATGTAACGTTACGTAAGGTAACGTTAAGTAATGTATATCTCAGTAATGTATTGTATACTCTTATTGCTTAGACATGTTTCGCTTCGAGGTATCTGATACATACATATGTATTTTTTCTAGTTCCACCATATATGTAAAACAAGTAATTCCAACAAATAGTGCACGTGTGATGTGATGGCGAATTCGCTTCTCCATTTGCCTCGCTTTCGTTTTCTCTTTTACCTCCAGTGACTTTTTTTTCTTCTTCCTTTTTTCGTGGAATTACTGTCATTGATCATTCATACACATCATCAGTACTTCAGTGCATGACTTGAACTTTTTTATTCATCTATCCTGACCCTTCGCATTTAAGTTAGTTTTTTTTTACTTAAAAATTGATAATTGGAACTAATTTTTAAAAACGCTTCTCTATTTTGCAGTGATTTCCAATCCTACTGCTCCAATCCAGGTGGGTAGAACGCGGCAGATAATAGTGGTACGCCATTGGAAAGTTGGAAAGTTGTTTCCTTTAACTTAGGACCCAGTGAGTCAGAATACATTGGAAGTTTTTGACCAAATTGTTTCTTAACACGTTTTACTCACAGAACAACATCCCGTTGCCAATTATAAAGAATCCTATGTACAATGAAGATGAACCTGTTTACTCTGAGGCCTTTGACAAACATCAACATTCATTGCCCAAGTTACCGAGACAGAATCGCTGTGGTAAGGTCACAACTCACTGATTTATCCATATTCAAATATTGTTTTGAGGTTTCTTGTTACTGAACTTTGAAGAGATAAACGTCAACTGAATGGAGAGCTTGGTGTGGAGATCTGTCTTGCGTTTTGAGTATGTATTCTGTACCTATATCTATGTATATTTTAAGAAATAGGAAAGATGGAGCCAATATTTTCATTTACGTTTGTGTGCAAACTTGGTCAGTTGGTTAGATCTCTTACTGGCAGTCAGGAGGTCCTGGGTTCAATCCCCGACCGGTTCGATGGTTGATCTTTATGGCATCTTCTTTCGCCACCCCTTCTGTGGACAGGGACGTTAAACCATTTGTCTAGCTCTTCGATCTGAAACAAGGTCTTGGTTGCTGAGGCGAGAGAAATTCATCAACACTCCTATACTTTCAATAACCGTCATCCAATTTCATTTATCTGTTTTCGTTGCTCTTTTTTCATTTCCTTTGCATGAAAAGCCTTCAGATTTGACTGCGCTATGGAGGTAGCTACACTCTTCAATCAAATTCACATCTTCTTTTTGCTGTATGATATCCTCTATATAGATGTAATGTCAGTGCGCTCAGAATCGCTTAACTCCTTCAATATTTTTTGAAATACATCCTTAGGCTCGGTCGCACTAGAGGATGAAAACTTCATTGGCGGGCCGAAACCAGGACAAAGATTTTGACAGATCTAAACGAGGACAAAATACTTTTGTTGGATTTTCGTCCAAACGGTGGGCGCGCTATCAATACGGAACTGCAAAGTAAACTGACAAAGCGTTTTCCTGTGTCTGTCAATTATTTCTGTTATTTTGGGGTCACAAGTGGATTTAAATTTGTTTCTTATATATATCGCCAGTAATGATGACAGCGAAATGGGTTAAATAAACAAAATGATTGCTTTGGCTTTAGTTTATCCTAGAATTGTCTTGCTTCGATGCAACACCTTAGCACCTTTGAAGATTTTTCCGGCCGGCCTAAAAATCAAGCGGCTGAAAAAATTAAGGTTGCAGTAGCGCAGTATGTGATGATATGTTTTTAGCAGTTTTAATTAAAAATAAGTAACTTCGTCCGCTAATGCGACGAGACCTTGTCCTGCTTTGAGATTTTTGGCATTGCAGCTTCCTGATTTCAGAATCCAACCGCTATACAGCTATCAGTGACATTGCCTCTTGTTTTAAACCTCAGCCAATCCAACTTATGGCTCTGCAAAGGGAGACTCATCGATGATCATAAAGAACAATGGGGCAAGTGCCAGAGAACCAAGCTTTATAGCTCAAAAGAACACTAATGTGGTAAATAATCTGTATGATAATCGGGAGTGTGCGCCACTGTACGAGGGATTAGTGAACCAGAGTTCGGGAGACAACGACAACCAACCCTTGTATGAAAGCTTGAACTCTGCTGGTCCCGAGCCACATTCTTCGCTGTACCAACCGCTAATCGTGAAACGTGCTCAGGTAAATTTTAATCTTGATTAATGAGCTGTGTATTTTCGTGTTAAACTGGTTACACTGGGGGATATATGGTACCAAAATAGTGCTAAATAAGTAACAGACGATAGTCTGTTAAAGAGTTGAGGCTTTTGCATCTTCAGAAGTCCACTTTTCTACTTACAAAATGATGTCCTTGTGAAATGAGTTGTTCAAGTAACAATATGAAGTTCTGGATTTGTGCAGTTTACTTCTTTGTTTCATTGTCATCACGCGTGGTTATCTTTGCAGAACTTTCTACTCCATTCATAGTCATTTACCTCGTCAGTCATGTTCGACTCGTCAAGTCTCAAGTAACAAAGTACATATCAGCTGGAGTATACTCAATCGATACTCAATATGGAATTCGCTATCTAAAAGATACTGGACCGTTTTGCTGGAATTCTCTGCAAGTTAGCATACCCTCCCTTTCGGTTTTTTTCGCAGAAGCCTCAAAAACTTTTACGTTTCAACTATTCTTTCTTCTGTTATATTAAATTTAACTTCCTATTTTAACCTGACTTATTGCTATCATCGCCAAAACTTATTAGGATGACCCCAACTCCGTTTTTAAAGATATTTAAAACTTCGCCTTTAGTGGTAATGTAAATAGTACACTTTTTCTCTTCGTTTGCATTGTAAATTTATTTATTTTATGGTATCCATTACTACATGTTTTCTGCAAAAATTGAGTTAAAAACAAACAAACAAAAAACAAAAAAGTTTAAATTGATTTGATTATGTTTTTAATTTTTCAGCCGTCTCACATTTTAATTTGTTTTGTATTCAGTCATCGGCTGAATCGGCGGACTATCTTCAGTCAGCAGACGTAATCCCCGAATATTTGGCCGTTGTAAACCCGGCTGCTGAGGGTATTTCAAATGAACAACAGCAAAGCAGCAAAGCATCAAATCCATCGGAAGAAGCAGGAACGCCGCTTTATGATGTTCTAGAGTTGCCAGCACCTAATACTAAAGGATCTTTTAACACCACACAAGCAATTGCATGAGGAACCTGACTATGATGTGCTAGAGGGACCTGAACCATCATCTTCTTCCTGCTCCATACGAAAGCGAGCCCAACAAGGTTTAAATCAACATTCATCCAATGATGGAAACTCTTTTAGGATATAATGGCTCTTAACCAAAATTATTTTGGTTCATTCAGCTCGTGGGGTGCTGCAGTACAAGAAATTTGATGCCTATTGTTAAGAAGAGTTGAACTGTCGTTTAGCCACGGTTTTTATACTGAGGGTTTGATTAGGAAAAAACAGGTTTTTGTGTTATTCAATATTGTTGGTACAGGTGATGACGGCATCACTCTTTATACAAGACTTCAAGGCTTAACTGTATACGCTCGCCTTGAAGAAAAGAGATAATATATTTTAAAGAGAAATTTATACAGTTATTTGAACTCAACATGACGATGTCTGCAATCGTATAAAATTTTGTGTCGTATACCAAAACGACTTTTTTGACAATCCAAGAAGTAATTGCAAAGCTCTACCTGTTCGGTCGCCTAATGATGGCTGTTTGTACTGGAATTTTAGACGTCCTTTCTTTACAGTTCAGTTATGCATCGAACTCTAGTTGTTGTTATTTCGCTAAACATCCAACGTCTTCCAATTCTTGAGTTGCTGCTAGAAACAAATTTCAGTTTTTCAATATCTTGGATATGTAGTTATACCTGTCTTTGTTATCGATTGCTTCACGTTTATAAAGTTTTCCGCAGAGTTCCACGACCTAGTTTTCTCAACACAAGTAAAAAGAAATAGATCCACATAATGTGGAAAAAGAAATGCGGTTTTTATTCCAAAAAGAGCGCTTAAAAAAAGAAATTTAATATATGAAAGGTTTTATAGAGTATCTTTTATCATTACCAGCTGGTGCTAACAAAACATTTTACACGCTTTTTTCGTTAACAAATGAAAAGATATAGAGCGTTTTCACTCAATCGCAAGAGACCCAAAGGCGGCAATGTTGGTGTACCAAATTAAAACATTGGTGATTAAAAGCGTATTGTGAAAGGTGGTCACGATGTCACCTGAAAGTAGTTAAACAATACATTTATTTTTGATCACCAATTCTTTAATTTGGTACACTGGCATGGCCGCCTTTGGCTCTCTTTAGATTGAGTGAAAACGCTCTATATGTTATATACATTGAGTTCACTGAGACAATAGCTTTTCCAGATTTTAAGAGCAAGTTAAGAACAGCCAAGCTCGAGCTAGAATCTTTTTTCTTTTGTTGTTTTTAAGTTTACCATTTGTAGATAAAAATGAACAATTTGTGGACAATTATGGGCTTTTTGATAACCCAAAGAAAATATTTACAGTATGTGAAATCCTTGGCACAACCAATAATTATCTGCGTAAAATGAGTGGCTGCCTTGGAGGCACATGATCGAACAAATCAAATTGCTCCAGGACAATGAACGTAACTCCTGATTGTTTATTAAAGTATAAAGAGATGAGAAACTCGGATATCTTTTTTTCCACAGTAAGAATTTTTGACCGTAGTTATTATGTTTGGAAAATTAAACTGTTTGCGTTTCATTATGAGTAATATAAGTGATATAAGTGAGAGGCATCAAGTAATCAACTATGAACACATGTATCAGAGATGAAAATAATTCCTACCAGTTAATAGTTAGAGCCAGAAAACGAGAAATTCAGTTTGTAAGTCCGTTGTTGGAATTCCAGGGTTCGTACGGGTCCTTAAAACCATGAAATCCTTAAACTATTGTTTTCAAAATTTAAGTACTCAAAAGTCCTTAAAAAACGTGAAAAAATGTCTAAGTCCATAAAAAGTCCTTAAAATTTATCTTCATGCTTCCTAACTTTGAATTTTGTATTTTGTTTCACGACAAAATGTTATATATGTCAGTTGTGTGCAAGTGAGGATTTCTGTGGAAGAGACACTTAGTTCCTCCAATATATTAATAAATAGACAAAGCTTTGTTTTGTAGTCATTTATTTAAATGAGAGGCTACTTTGCTAGAATTTATGATGCTTTTTCTTGTATTTGGGTGCAACACGCTTGTACCGCGGGTCCATAACAATGGCTTTACTTTACCATGAAAAGTCCTCAAAAAGTCCTTAAATTTTAGATTGGGATTAGGGGAAGAACCCTGGAATTCTCGTGGCAGTAAGAGTCAGTAATCAAGGGCGTAGCTAGCCATTTTTGGTTTGTAAGCCCATTCCAAACAGACGAGTGCGGCGGGAAACTGGAAGGTCAAGATTAGGCTTATGAATAATATAAAGACATCTTACATCTTATTAAGTACCCTTTTGTCTTGAATAAATATATCAAAAAAGTTTGTAAGCCCGGGCGTATTGGCTTAAATGCAGCTATCCGCCTGGTAATTCGTGCTCTTTCGTGTTTATCAGTGGTTTAGCTGTCATCAGTCCAACGCACTGAAGGAGAATTAGAACGCGCCCCTTTTCATCAAAACTGCAATATAAGCAAACAAAAGCTCTCTCGTTTTGTGCAGTTAATTTCCATTCTATTGGTATCTCGGAAAGGTGGCTACAATGAGACAACAGCAACAGCAAATGTTGTACTATGAGCAATTTCGTTGCACAAATATGAGCGTCATAAGGTTGACGGCTCGGTATTCATTCGTACACAATTATATTGAAATAAACGTGCGAAGTTGAAGTGCTGTAGAAATTTCCCAAATAATATCCCTGGAGAGGAAATGGGCCTACGCGGAGAAAAAGAAATATCTCCGACCCCGGCGGGATTCAAACACACGACCTCCGGAACATATCACCGTTGCTCTACCTACTGACCTACATGCCAGATGGAGGATGGTCGTGGGTAATTAAGATATATGGTAATAAGCGGCAAAGAACACACGCTCGTACATATATTTTACTGCTGAATGAGATTCTTCCATTTTCTGGATCTTGGATCTCCGTAGATTTGATTTTTTTATCCCGCAAAATGCAAGGACGATGAAAAACTTCATTCATTTCGGTTTTCCCAATTGATTTAGAGGTCAAAGCCTTTTCTGAAAAGCCGAGTTAAAAATCTCAAGAATTTTGGCAACCATTAAAACGATGAATCTCTACTCTGTGAACGCAACACTCCATTGGTTGTTTGAACAATAACAGTAGCAATAGCAGACACATCTTAACAGTACGCTATTGTTTGTTTTTCTACGGGTAGTTAGATTTAGGGGTAAGGTCACAGGAGGCCAATACTATGAACGAGTGTTGTTGATGTATAGCATCGAGTAAATTTATAAGACTTTGTATGGGAATTTCGAGTTTCACCATTATCACTGTAAATAATGAATTAAATGAACTGTGACTTGCCTGAAGTGTTGTTTGTGTCTTTCTTGCTCT
>JANRMR010193973.1:0-10427 GCA_025434825.1 Bergia sp. 'catenularis'
TATTACACTATCAATCAATCTAATGTTTTCTCCGATGAATCTGCCTTTGATAAAACCAGTCTGGTCGTTGCTAATTAATTTTGGTAAATATATCTTAACACGATTTGCAATCGTTTTTGCAGCTATTTTATAATCACAGTTTAGAAGTGAAATCGGTCGCCAATTCTTAATAAAGTACAGTTCCGTATCCTTTTCTTATAGCATGGCATAGTTTTCAAACATTGGCAAACTGTCAATCATTACAGTTTTAAACTACGTGAATAACATTTGAAATGCCAATTAACATTAATGTTACATTTGGTAGCACCTGTATCTTGTCTCCTTACCTTCACAATAAAAGCCCACTGAAAGCCAGAGCTGTTCTCTGTCCTTTTCCAAGTCTGCTTTGTTCACTGACGCACAACAACCCGGGCTTTTATTAAAAAGGACAGGACGAAAATTAATCTGGGGTGTTGGGTTTCATGATTAGACGAATACAGGACGCCACCTTACTTACAACAATTACTTTGAGTGATACATCAAATAGAGTTCTTCTCGGCATGATGTGGTAAACCTAGCTGGGCAAGTGTGTGCGGCAGGTCTCTTATGTATTATGTCATTATGATTACGAAATTATGAAGGGTCATCTGAGCCACGACCATGATCACGGAATCGCTCATCTGGAGGTATTCCAGAACAAGTCTCTACTATTTCAAAAATGACGCACTATGGTTGTTAAAAAACTATTTAACTCAGTCTGGTTTCCTCTAAACTTAACACATATTTTCTACCTCATTTTAAAACAGAAATTCGCTTTTGGGGGCATTTCTCAGTGGGAAAGGAAGATCATCTGGACACGTCTCTCCCAATGAATGAGTTGCCGGTTACCAGTCCTCCTCGGTTCGCGCAAGTGCTTGTGGGATCGCCAGGGCGCAAATAAACAGAACATTCGAGATGGCGAGAGAGCAAAAGTATGATCAATACTTCGATAGAGGGCTATAAGCTGATTTCCGAATTCGATTTCCCAACGGAATTAACGGTAAATTTGTCATTGTTAGTGACTGTAAAATATAGGAAGTTTCTTGTCATTATTGCATTTCGGTTCGGTCACGAGTTTGCCCGTATCAAAGAATACGGTTCGAATTTTCCTTAATTTCATTTAGAACTCCTTTGTGCTACTTTTTTTCAAAGACCATATTTGGGCATACTGAAAGCAAGCTCTGTCACCACCGAACAAAGGCCATTGCGGCGCGGGGGATTTGAAAATCATGAGACCTTAACGCGCGAAGATTTGAACTCTCATTCAAAACCAACAATTAGCGAAAAATACTGCTCAGTGGGGCCGGGAAAGAAGAATGCGCTCACCTTGATTCACACTTCGGTAATGCCCCAGTGAATTCGGCAACGATTTCGGAAGCAAATGTGTTATCAGGCAGAACAATAGCGTGTCTATGGCGCGTGAAAATATATTGAATTCAAAATTCAAACCAGAACAATGGGGATTCTGTGATACGCTACACATCACGTCCAGTGAAACACGAGACAGTTTGATATTAGGAAATGTTGTACGATTTCACAATTATCATACCTGTGTTTCCTTTATAATTTTTATATAAGTGTGAGGGCGCAAATAAATAAAACATTCTACATAAATATGTAGTAACAGTTCAGTAGCAAACATGGGTGGCGGTGATCACTGCTCTGTCTGGGAGTGCGACAATGACAGGAGATACCCAGAAAAACAGATTATTAAACCACATGTCGGCATTCTCCGATTTTATTCACCATTGAATGAAATCGATGTAAAGAAGTGGAATAAGCTTATTAATCGTGTGGATTTTACTGTGAAAATGAGTAGTAAAGTTTGCTCGAATCATTTTTCTCTTGGTTATCGCTGCAAGACAACATGTCGCAACCCTACTCTTTACATGAGAGGATACGAAGAAAGCAACAAGAGCACAAGACCTCCGCCAAAAATTACAACCATTGTGAAAACGAAAGAAACAACGAAGAGAAAGTTAGAAAAAGATAACCATTTACCTGGTCCTGTCAAAAAAATTGTTTCGGATTCCAAAGCTTTGTTGGAGAAAGAACCGGAACTGAAAGCCCAAAATAAAGATATGCAACCAGACGTCAGTGCTAATAAAGACAATGTAGTAATTTCACAAAATCCAAAGACTGTAAAGCATAAAGAAAAACTTCTGACAGGTTCTTTTACACAAGAAATTGGAAGTCAGACAGAAATGGACTCTACAAAAGTAAGAAGGGACTTGTTTATTGAACAAGCAACCTGCAGCAAAAATTGTTACACGTATACTGGGTTGTCAAGAGACAAACTAAATCTAGTGTATGGTCTTGTGGAAGATAAATCAAAGTCATTAAGGTGTTGGAAGGGATCAGTTGATACAACCGTACCTGGTGCAAAGAAAAGAAATTTGAAAAGAAAACTGTCACGAAGGGGAGAGCTTGTGTTAACAATTGTGAGGACTAGGAAAAAATTTGGTGTTAGTTTCTTGGTTGACACATTTGGAATAACAGCTGGACAGGTCTCAAGAATTTATAACACATGGATAATATTCTTATCTAATGAACTTTCATTTTTGGTTCCCTGGCCCAGTCAATCTGATATCAAAGGAAATACACCCAAGCGATTCAAAGTTGTCCCAAATCTCAGGATAATCATTGACTGTTTAGAGCTATTTATTCAAAAGCCCAAACTGCCTTCTACTCAAAAAATAACTTGGAGTAACTACAAGCATCACAATACAGCAAAGCTACTTATAGGTATAACAGCTGATGGTGTTATTTCTTTTGTCCCACCACTGTGGACAGGCATGATTTCAGACAAAGAAATTGTGAGGGGTACTGGTTTAGTTAATCTTCTTGAGAAAGGAGATGCAGTAATGGCTGACAAAGGTTTTATAATACAAGATTGCTAACATTAAGAGAGTTCACCGTATCTCTCCTGCATTTTGTCGGGGTCTCAGGCTGTCTGCAAGAGCAACAACGTACTCTCGTCGTGTTGCATCATTGCGGTCTCATGTTGAGAGATACATTTTGAAACTGAAACAAGTTCGTATTCTCTCTGGGGTGATTCCTCTTAATTTGAAACCTATGTTAGATAGAATTATTTTTGTTGCAGCAGCTTTGTGTAACTTGAGTACAAAACCAATTAGCTAATATCAATTTTAATTTATATCAACTAGACTATTTTGATAGTATGCAAAAAAGAGCCATGCAAATCATCTACAGCATCGACATCCCACATACTTAAGCTCTAATATATTTGATCTTCAAAATTCTAATAAGTGAGGACAGGTAATTTAACATCACAACCTGCAGAGTAAAGAGGCTGAAAAGTTTGGCAGACTCCGAAAAAATTTTAGAGAACTGATATGGGGGGGGGTCCCTTTGGGGGGATACACAGGGGGTTCTTTTGCAAACAGGCTCTGAAAATTTAAGCAGTCTTGATGGAGTCCCTTAAATCTAGAAATAAAGTCTGTTTTACCTCACTGTTTCAAACACTAAAGGTAAAGAAGAATAATTGGAAATAGCAGGGGCTCGAAATAACCAAAATTAACTACAGGCAAAACCAAGGGAAATAAGCATTTGTTCCATATACATTAGCAGGGAATTCAAAATAAATGAGTTTGACATAGCAAGTTATAACTATATATACTAAATATAGTGAACTCTGCAATATTAAGTGAACTTAATAAAACACAGGCTTAGTGTTTCAACATTCATTTTTGCATTGAACATATAACATATTCTTGATTTTCATTGTTTACAAAATTACAGATTAGGAATGTATGGTAAATATGGCCGATTGTCATAGAATAAAAGAATATTTCTACTTTTGTTCAATGAATAATTGTATCAGTTCGTGTATAAGAGATAAGGCATGATTTACATCATGTAGCTTATTTAAATTTGGATACAGCTTATACATTTCCTGAAGAATATCATCATGTAAGTCATCATCAAGGCAGTAGAGATTTCCAAAGTGTCATAAGTAACATTGCGTAGACGGAAATTGTCGAGCCTATGAGTGTCTACACCCCCCTTAACAAAGTCTCTAAGTTTTGTAATTGTTTCTTCTCTTTTTGCAAATGCTAATATTTCAGATAAATCAACTTTCCTTTTACCAGTGGGTTCATCTAGTTGCTTTTGCATATTCTTAGTGTCATTTTCTTTCTTGCCTGATCCACTCTTTTTTCCCTTGTTTTTTACCGGTTTTGTTGGGGGACAGTGGAGTGTTGGGGGTTTCTTTTTGAGGTGTTCATTCTTTGCCATGTTTTTCAAAGGAGTGCATTTTCTCCCCTTGTTGACTACTTTGTTTGTAGAACAATGGATACGTGGGGGTTTCGTTTTCAGGTGTACAGACTTTGTCATTTGTTTAACAGGAATGCTTACTTCTCCTTTACTGACTACTTTTTTGGTAGAACAATAAACACTTCCAGATTTTTCTGGTGAGTGTTGAGGGATTCTCTTCTGTTTCTTAGGAGTGCACTTTCTGTCTCATTTTCCACTGGCTTGTGTGGAGAGTGATTAACAGAGAGCTTCTGTGTAGATTGTGCAGGTATTTTTGGTTGTGCCACAGGGATACACACTTTGGAAAGTTTTAATAACAATGAGGGAATAATATGATTTCCATAAAAGGAAGACACTTTAGTCACTACATCTTGGAAGAATTGCTCATCAGAGTTAACTTCAACAATGTTTATACCCTTTCCAGTGTATGTCACAAAATCACATGTTTTCAAGCCACTTACAGCCATCTGTGTTTGGACTTGAAAGTAGTGCAAATGGCTTGGTTTTAATTGTTGCTTACCCTCTGCAGTGACTATTCCTCCAACACCGTCCATGAGAAATGCAGATTTTGGATCCATATCTCTACCAGTGTAAGGGCACTTAAACTCAATAACTTTTGGTTCACAACACCTGCATTTCCCAATTTCATCAAGACTTGCACCAAGCTAAGGGTGCTTTGTAGACACCAGAAGGCCAGGCTCTTCTAAATGAAATTCACTGTGCTCCTTTTCCGCTAATTTGGTGTAACAGAGTTTAGCCTCATCTTCTTTTTCAATGCCATACTTAATTGATACAGGAAATGTTGTCATTTCATTTTTTTCAAAAAAGTTTTTAAATGTTAAGGAAACATCTGTTGATGGGGTTCTCTCAAGGGTTTGCTGTCTCGTATAGAGTGCCTTAATTGTTTTTCCTGTAACTATCAGGAGTCTTATGTCATGCCATGTTTTATTTTTCCCTTGCTCAGCTGTTGCTTTGTTAATTGCATCCCTATCTGCATCTGAATATGATAACTGTTGCAAGAACTTTTCTGATAAAAACTTAACATTGATTGTAGAAATGTCCTTACCTATGGATTGCACATACGTCTCTGCTTTTGACAGCATAGACAAAGACATAATGCTTATAACTTTCACTTCCGGTTCATTCTTGTCACACTCGGGTGAAGGGAGATGTATCTATTTCCTTAAGTTTTGTTGCAAAATCTTTTTTGCTCTCTAAAGTGATGTCACTCCTGTGCTTCTTGGGACGGGGATCAAATGAATCTATCCAGGAGTTATCATAATGAGTAACTTTACCTTTTCCTCGTTTAGCTTTAGAGTGAGAAGTTTTCATTTGCGCAAATTGCATGGGTTTGTGTTTGGGTGTTTGTTTTGGATTCCAGTATGCAGGTTGAAATGTTACAGATTGTCTCTCATTACACAGAAAATCTTTAAGTTCAAAAAGGACTGCACCAAGATGTCTGCACCCTTGGTCTGTGCCACCTTTGCATTTGCAGTATGCAGAATAGATACTTCCATTGGGCGAAAGTATAAACCATAATCTATGATATTTTGAACCCTCTTGAGTTTTTTCCCTTTGTGTGGGTATAACTTCAGCAAGAATTACGAAAAATGTTGTACCATCATTATCTTTCACTGCTTTGGTCCCAATTGATCGCACGTAGCATTTTGGCTAAGTATGCGTTTTTCTTTATCATAATCTGCTTTGCTCATTATGAGGTGGTTGAAAACATCAATTAAACCAAACGTTGGCAATATGGATGTCATTTGAAAAACCTTTCATAGTGAAAGGATCTGACACTTGGCCACTTGCAAGTAGGGTCAATCGATCCCTCAGACATTGTTCCATGTTGTCATTTTCAAAGTCTGGATCAGTAGCAAGATTCATAGTAGAAATAGCATTGGCTAAAATTATGACATTAGGTTTGTTATAGTTTGAAACAGTGACACCCCTTCTTCGAATATACTCCTTGAGATCTTTTAGTGTCATTGTCTCAAACTCTGAATTAGCATTCTTCAAATTATCATTAATTTCAGTTGTGTTTGAATTAATCTCTGTTCGTTTTATATAAGCTGGTGCAGATTTCATGAATGGTTTAACGTTAGTTCCCATTTGGTTAATGTTACCTGCAGTGGTCTTCAAGTTATTTGCGGTAAGTTTAACATTGGCTGCAGTGCTCTTCAAGTTATTTGCAATAGGTTTAACATTAGCTCCAGTGGGCTTCAAGTTGGTTGCCGTATATTTAACATTTTCTGAAGTGGGTACATTAGTTGTGGGCTTAACATTGACTACAGTAGGCTTTGTATCACATGCATTAGACTTAACATTAGTTGCAGAGGGTTTGACATTTGTTGTAGGCTTGACATTAATTGCAGTTGGCTTCAAATTAGGTGCCATAGGTTTACAACTGGCTGTTGTGGACTTAACATTTGTTGATAAATTAATACTGGATGTAGATGCTTGAGGAACATGCTTGTTTCTTACAAATGTAGCTGGTGATGGCACTTGTTTCACTACAGAAGCATATGTTCTATCAGTATCCTGTGTATCAAAGGTTGGAACATTTGTTGGCTCAGAAAGATCACAGCAAGTTCCAGCAGCTGGTAAAAGAAAATTAAAATGACAGCAAGCTGGGTGAAAGTCATGATATGCAAGAGTAATGGGACAGTTGCATGGTTTCTTTGCCTTAAGTCCAACCGATACGCTCGGTAATGCTTTCAATATTGGGTCAAAACGAAGCCAGCACCATTTAGACATGGAATAGGTGTACACTCTGCGCTGAAATAGTGTTGAACATGCAACAATGTCGACTGTTTCTGCCCAAGTTCCATCCTGAGTACTCTTTTGCAGATGATTCCACACCGAAGGAGGGGAAGAAAAAGGTAAGGCTGGAATAAATCTGGGAATTCTGCAATTACTTGGTTGGATAAATTCCTAATTTCACCGTGATTCACATCTGTAGAATCATTCCAAAGGGAAACTGCTTGGTAAAAACAATTACCATCCCCGCATACAACAATCTCATTCATAATCTCCATTTTGAAGTTTTACTTCAGTTCAACAATTCACACTTATATTAAATTATAAAGGAAACACAGGTATGATAATTGTGAAATCGTACAACATTTCCTGATATCAAACTGTCTCGTGTTTCGGTGGACGTGATGTGTAGGCAAACTCGTGACCGAACCGAAATGCAATAATGACAAGAAACTTCCTACATTTTATAGTCACTAACAACGACAAATTTACCTTTAATTCCGTTGGGAAATCGAATTCGGAAATCAGCTTATAGCCCTCTATTCGCGCTTGGGCCATAAGAATAGAAAAAAACTCGGGTCCGTAACTTACTGTACGGACCTCGAACTCAGTTAATAAGAGGTATATATTTGTCATAACAACTCGACTTACCTGTTTGGAACATGTTTAATGTTAAATGCTATTTGACTTGGTATGCTTTCTGATGGTACATCAAAATGTGAATCAACATAAAAAATGTTTTCATATTTTCCTTTTACTTCAGTGTTCGCTGGATTCACTGTAATATTTTCTACACTACGAACATTCATCACATCTACGCCTTAGTCAATCACGTTACAAATAGCTTCTATTCTCAAGACATATGAATCCTGTCTCAAACGCCCAAGACTTACTGTTATTTCTCCAGGATCAGTGGATGATAAAGTACAAACAATATGTGGTGACAACTTCTCGTTAAATGTGGAAATGAAGAGATACTAAATTATCAAAAAGATTTACCGTATTGAAGTGACTTGCATGCAGATATCATTCTGACCAACGTATTTCTTGTTTGTTGCATCATTAGTTGATATTGGAGAATTCAATGAAACTATCTTTTTTCTTTGCATACCAAAATTTTCCTTCTTGTCAAGTTGGAAATCTATTCCTTTTTCTCCAGTTAGTCCAGGAGGACCGCAAGAACCAGGAGGACCAGTCGATCCCAATATCCCTGACAAGTTTATGTTCATGTCATCGTTGAAAATACCCATTTATTTCATGATATTCTTCGATAAAAATTTTTGGTTACCATTTTTCTTGGTTTGCCAACTTATAATAAAGAGTGTGGTTCCTCAGTTGCTTTTTTTTTGCATTGTTCTTTACTTACTCCTAACTCTTGTGAAATAAGATTATGTTCTCTGGCGCTTGGAAAATCGTAGATGCAAAAATGTGAGCAATTTAATCGAATACAGTAAAAACCCGCATGTAAGAACCTACATTTTTTGAGGTCTGGCAAAATAGGTTCTTTTATTTTGGGGTAGTTATTGGCAATTTAGGCTAAGTAGGTTCTTAATCAGGTTCTTAATTTCTTTGAAGGGGATAAAGTTGTTGATTACCAGAAAAATAAATAAACTTGGGTTTGGTCCTTAGATATACAGTATTTATTCACAACTGTCTAACAAAACTGATTACAGAATGTATTTGTAGTGTTATCTCTATAACTAACAAGAGTTGTATAATAAAAAAAAACAAATAAAATAAAATAAATAAATAACTAAAATGGAAACATGAATGGAATGAGCAAAAAAACAAATAACTGTATAGAAAGACTTCTTAGTGTTCAAATCAAAGAGTTCTATATATAGTTTTATATATGTTTATCATAATTTAACTGTAACCCACATACAAGATCCTGCTTAATCTTGCTTGGCTAATCAGGTTCTTATATTTTTGGGTATTAAAATGGCAAATTTCTGCCAGCAGGTTCTTAAACCACTAGGTCCTTACACGCGCGTTTTTACTGTATCTCTTGGTGTTTTACAAAACTACAATTCTTATGACGAGCGCCAATAAAGTATTCAACAAGCGGTTTCTTTTATTCACAAACAAAGTCATCAAAAATAACAACTTTTGTGAGTAATTATCCATTTCTCTTACTGGGAGGATACCATCATTACTATATTCAACATTATACCCAGGAAGTAAGTTACTGAGTACTGTTTTTAAATCTTGGTATTTAGCTTGTTCAAGATTTTTAGCGTACAAATAAATCTTGTCATAATAAATTAACGGGCAACGTAGCATGCGAGTTAATAAGTTCGTTTTTCATTCACCTCTTGGTGCACTGATTAGCATTCTAAAGTTATTTTCTGGCATGCACGAGTAAAGTTGTTGAAAATTAGTAATGGGGTCGTTTTGCGCATCATGGTTTGGAATGTTCATCTTTTTTACTTATCTTATTTGAGGAAAATAATATAAATTAAACCTTTCAAGCCGTGCAAAAAGTACTAGATCAGTTGAGATGAGTGTTAAGATAAGTAAGACAAGTTTAGATGAATGTCAAGATAAGTAAGATAAGTTAAGTGTCAAGTCAAGTCAGAAAATAAAAAATAAATTCCAAAATAAACAGATATCGACAATACACAAATCAAGAAGAATATCATTCCAAAGATTGAAGCTGGAAGAACACTTGACGTTGTTTATCAAGCTATCGAGAAATAAAACTTTTAAATTGAGCAAGATAATTATGAAAAACAAACTTTCAAACCCATTGTTGAAAAACTTAGTAAGGAGATCAACGAGGTAAGCGACCTCCGCGGAGAGTACGTAAAGAATGCAAACAAACCAGTCACTTACACTCAACAAGTTCAACAAGCAATGGGCAGTTTGCAGGTCTTGCGTCACATCTAAAAACATGACGTCATGCCTTTTCATGATTAGCTAACACATTTTGCTGGGCAAAACAACATTCTCAATCTTACGAAATTTTTCCTAATTTATAATGTTTTTGTGAGATTTTTTTAACTTTAACAAGATGCAACGGCCTGAAAATTCTGACAACTCCGGTTTTACACAAATCAAAGAATCCCTGTCAAATCATTCGGTCCTAAATACATTTCAGTCTTTCACAATGGCTCAAATCGTGACTTACTTTGTGGGAATGATAGCGGCAGACAAGCAGCCAGCAAAATATCACAAGTCCCTTAGAGAGCCATCATTCCAACTTTTTAAAGGAGGACCTGTACAAAAAATTAAAGTTAAACCCGGTTTTCAAACATTAATTGTTAAGTGTTCATACTTGCCTGAAATGCGAAAGGATCGAGTTTACAATATTATCTTGAGAATGAAAGAGAAGACAGCCGAAATACAGTTCGCAAAGTGTGATTTTGCTGCAG
>JANRMR010193984.1:0-10425 GCA_025434825.1 Bergia sp. 'catenularis'
AATTCCCTGACTTTTCCCTGACTGGAAAAAAGTAAAATAATTTTCCCTGATTTCCCTGATGGGCTGGGAACCCTGTCAAGAGTTGGTAGGTTCATTAATAACAATAACTGAAATCCGCCTATAGTTGCAACTTCTTCCAGCTAACTGTAAATTAACATAAATTCCAAAAGAATAGATGCAGCCACTCGCATGTTTTCCCTTAAACATGAACTTGACAATTTAAAACAAACTCATCATTTTGATGTTAAAATTTACAAGATGCTTTTATTCTTCTTATATGATGCAAACTAATGTGATCCCAGACTGGTCACTCAGATATTTCGGAACATTCTTAAAAACCACAAGAATTTTGTGGTGCCACCATGTCCATAAATTTAATGTTTTGTTTTCATTTAACATGTGAATGAAAATTTCCTTTCACAGTCTTTTCCTATAAAAAACTAAACGAGTCTTTCACTAGGTGTATTAATTTATATTCATTTGCAAAAATATCTTGAGAAAAAAGATCACTTTTTTTACCATAAAATCAGTGTAGCAAACATCATGTGAAAATTCTGATACTTCAAAATACTTGTTACATGTAGGTTTCTGTCAGCATGTGGAAAACACCAGAACAGCAGATGATAAACAAGACTTTATTCTAACTTCACCGGCAAACCCTACAGTATTCTATGAAAATACTCTTTACAACTTGGGCAAAAAAATGTTCTTGTTCTTTGTATGTATATTCAATATTGAACTATTTGTGTCTTATTCTATCAGGCTAATCAGTTCGTGAATATTACAAGCAGTGGTATTTTCAGCACTTCTCTGTACTGTGAAAAGGTCCAATGCTTTTTTTTCTTTGTGAAAATCAATTTCATATTACCTGAAAATATTGTTGTTGAATTTGTTGTAGCTACCAAATGCAACCAGTGACCCAAAACCAATTCCAAGAGAATAAAAGATCTGTGTGGCTGCCGCAACCCATACCTGTTAGGAATGACAAAAACATCCTCAATAGTAACATTAATGTATACATCCATATATATGTGACAAGGGAGGAGAGGAAAGCGAGCAAGAAGCTGGGGGGGGGGATGAGAAGCAGACTGATTGAGGGGAAAAGGGGTTAAAGGAGTCAGAGACTTTAACTGCCAATCTAAAAATAATATAACGAACAAAAAATGTCAAATTTTACCAACTCTAACAAATGTCATTTAAATAATCTAGAGACTTATATTTTCACAAAGAGCTTTTACTTTTCTTAAAGGGCTCCTATTGATTACTTGATTGCAGTCCTCCTGTGGACTGAAGGAACTAATTTATAACCTCTGTTTAAATAATGAAAGGTTAATACTGTCACTGCAGAAAATTATTCAGTCCACATACATGTACATTAGCGACCTTAACCAACTCGCGACGTGGACGTCTGAAGGGTTGACCGGAAGTAAAAATACCAAAATAGCGGTCACTGCACATGTCTAAACTTTAAAAAAAAGCAGTCGACATCCACATGAAGACGACCGGTGACACTGTGTTCTGGCGGCATCCACTAAGTCAGGTGAATGTGAGGTTTAAACTTGTATTTGCGTTTTCTTTTTGCGTTTTACCGATTGTATTCCTGCTAGAAATCCATAAAAGTATTATTTTGTTTGTTTGGGGGTGATCAGGAAATATTTCTAGAGTATTGGTTATATGACATGCCGTGTCTTGTGTCGCTGGCTGAATCTCAACTTTTGCTTTGCTTTTACGACACTAAAATGTGATATTTCTTTCCTGCTGTTCTTACATATAAAAAAAATTTGGAATGAAATTTTATTAAGTTGGCCTCAGCTTGTTTTTATTTTGTTCTTAATTTTAGGCCTCTTCAGCCTCAATATTCATATCAAGTTTGTTCAATCTTGTAAAAAAGCGTAATCATATAAATTTTATTTTCACTCTCTTGTTTCGAGTGGAACGAGCAACACGTTGTCCTGTCATACAGGGTCAGCTTCGAATTCTGTTATGTGAATCTTATAAATTCAAACCAAGGAGCCGAGAGAGCGGTCAAGCGTGGGAGATCGTTGCAAGTTATGTCTTTCTTATGCAACCTGAACTGTGCCAGAGACTTTGACTCATCCATTTCTTCAAGATCAAAAGGTGCATACGAATCGTATGAAAAGTCAGGATTATTTTACTTGTATATGTAACATAGAATCAGAAATTCTTCGTCGTCAATTAAATCCTGATTGCGAGAAAACACAAACAGGTGCTTCTTTGAAGTAAGTCATAAATAGTTTTTAAAAACTGAGAATGAAACTAGAAATCGGTTATTTCGAAAACGAAAGATACATTATGCCTGACGCTCACACTAGTGAGTTGCTTAAGTTCCAATTTCCCGCCAAGAACGACGACGGGACGTGCGTCCACTGACGTCACACACACGTCGTCGTCGTGAGCAAACTCGTGACTGCTTAAGGTCGCTATTATCTCAAACACACCTCGGTGAGTCCCAGAGGACTGTTTTGAAACTGAATGACCAACTGTATAGTGCCATAAACTCTTCAGCACATGACATTCTAAGATGCAGTGTTAGTACTGTGACTGAAAACAAGGTCACTCAGTGTTGTTTTGTTTGCTACTTGTTAGTACTGTGACTGAAAACAAGGTCACTCAGTGTCGTTTTGTTTGCTACTAAAGCTGTCTGAATTAATCTCAAAATTTGCCAGCTTACCTTTGCATCTAACAACTTATCCCACTTTGGTGTGATGTAAAACTTAATTCCTTCACCGGCACCTGGCAGAGTGACCCCCCTGAAAAACAGAATCACCAGCACCACATAGGGAAATACGGCTGTGAAGTAAACAACCTGTGCAGACAAATAAGAACAAAAAACATCACTTAACCAAATAACATTATTCTCCTGTTCATTCACATTGCTAGTGGTAACCTGCAATCACAAGGCCTTCCAGGAAGGGCAGGTTATGCTAGCCACCTAAACTTGGACAATTTTCAAGTAAATTTTCAAGGGCAAATATTTTAAAAAATCTAATGAGAACTAATAAAACCTAAAACTTAACTCAAAGTAAGTACAACTAAAAATTAGAAAACCAACTGTTGAGTACTGTATGAAACTCGCATTTCACCTCCACAGCTTAATTTGCTTCAACACAAAAAAAACTCTGAAAACTACTCACAATATCTTGGGCATAGAAAATATTTTTTACTAGTCACTGAGAATGTGTAAATAAACAACTCGGAGGCTGTGACCTATATGAGGTTATACATGGCTTACCAAAATGCAGCTCGGACAAGTATTTTTGATATTCATTAATATAACTAACTGGAACCAGTTGTAATAGACTCAATCTGGCTTCAATTAGATACGTTTAATCATTATTCTATTTATTTACATATTTAATAGTTTTTTTCCTTTTTTAAAATTTGGAATGTCACACTTGGTAATTCAGTTCTATACAGCAACAAAGTGAACTAAACAGCAATTATTATTACCACTATTGTTATTATTATTATGATGATGATGATAATGCCGAAATTATTAAAATGCAAGAAAATGATACCCAAATAAGTGCTTGTCAGCTGTTAAAGCTAATCCTACTGTTGGCAGCAGTAACAGCAACTTAAAAGTAATACTTAAAATTGTCTGGGAAAATTCTAAATCTTTCAAGGTACATAGTTACCTTTCCAGAAGACTTGACGCCTTTCCACATGCAGAAATAGACAATGATCCAGCAAGCCAGGAGACAAAGCACTAGCTGCCATCTCAGGTGACCAGGCTCGCTGATGCCGCTAGTTACCTCTAGAACATAGTTTCTGAAAATTGATGACACAAAATGATGTTAAAATTTGTTTCACTTTGTCAGGATATTAAATTATCTTCACAATTGTAATGACAATTGATGCATATGATACATGTAGCAGGACAAAAAAAATGTCACATTAAACTGAGTATTAATTTCACCAGCTGAATATAAATTTATCATACAAAACAAACTATTGAAGATGAAAAGTAAAACTGTAATTACAACTATAATTTTATTGTTTAAAAAGAAAGTATTTTCAAGGCACGACATCAAGCATTTTATGTCACAGACCCATGGGGCCAGTAAAATTCAAAACTTACTGGCCCATTGGCCAAACATGAAAAGTTTTGGGTCTGTGCATTCTTATCCTTGATGATTTCATGGATGCCATAAGTTGACACTGTTTGGTATATGATCCCCTGAAATGTTGACTGACTTTTATATCTCATTAGGCCAGACCAAGTTAATTTTTTGAAGCACAGATTTTTTTGAAATTTCCAGGGTCAGTCGGTCAGAAAAAAATGCAAAAAAAACCTAGTGGTTGCATGTGCATGCACGTGCAAACATCCCACATGACATACTTGTCTGTTGTGCATGCACGTGCAAACATCCCACATGACATACTTGTCTGTTTTCAAACCAGTCGGGCAGAACAAGGTCGTACAAACATCCCACATGACATACTTGTCTGTTTTCAAACCAGTCGGGCAGAACAAGGTCGTACAAACAAAACAAAACAAAACATCCAAAGGAATACCAATTCACATTCACCCCCCATATATACCGGGACATGTAAAGCATGGAAAAGTATGGAAGCAATCAACCAAAAATCTCTCATGAACATATACGCATTTCAGAACTATCCGACAAAACAAAATTAATTGAAATGTCAGCTGTCACACAGCGGTGAAACACAATGTTTGACAATATGGACACAAGTAAAACTGAAGAATGACATAGAACTATTTTGAGTGCGAAATTGAATAAGCTGCCAAGTTTCAATTTGTTTAGAAATTTTAAAATGCAGTGAAACAACTTTTTCAGAGAAAAATAGATGGGAGATTGAGACACAGGCAAAACTGAAGAATGGACAAGAATTTTTTGATGGCCTGCCGATTTATAATGTTAAGATATTTACCAAAGATGTAGACTGTTTGTGATGCAGGCTATGTTTTGCTGCATTAGAAAATACATATTTTAATAAACTGAAGAGTTTTAACTTTGTTAAGACATTTTTAAAACTAAAGACTTCGAAGTTTTTAATATTTTATTGTTTATTGTTATTGTGCTTATCTTTTTTATTTTCATTTCACATGAAATAGGGTCGGTTGGGTCCGTGCTTTGAAAAATTAACTTGGTCTGGCTTTATAAATCAAAAAGTTGACCAGACCTTTTCTCATTGACAGAATTCACAAAACGATTTTTTTAAAAGAGTTCCTGGCCCCATTGACCACAACTTTTCAAATTTAGTTACTGGTCTGTAATGGCCCCAAGGGGAAAAAAGTGCCTAATGGGGCCATCAGGTTAGCGATAATGCAAGCCCTGATTTATATAGTTAAAGATAATTTATAGCAACACAAAATGTATGTTGTATTTGTGGCAGAAAGGGTTAAAAGACCTAATGCTAAGTCTTTATAGTTATCTGTTAATGCAAACAATATATATTAATAATTATTATAATGGCGTGTTTTCAATCACTATATGTGGATTCTATAGAATAAAACACAGTGTTACAACAATATTATAAAATTATATACATATCAGTTTAAGTCGAACTTTTAAGGTGTGGAAATCGATCTGATGACCTTATACATGAAATCTTTTTTTATGACGGTCCAGTGAGCAGTACAAAACTATGACAGCTGGAAATGGCTTATCATTCTGTGTATTTCATGATACTTAATTACAAACTTACTCCCAATACTCCATTGAAGGTGAGACTGGGTCAGTGATTGGCATAGTACAGTTCTGGGTGTCATTAAGTCCAACTGCAGCTACTGTTGTGACATTAGTTGCATTAGCTATAGTGTTGTTGTGGCAAAATTCATTCTTCTCTGGTAATCTTCCTTGCCAACATTTATCAGTGTTCCATTCATTCCCACAGTTTCGCCAAGGAACGTCACTCCTAAATGACTGGAACATGAAGAATATAGCCCAAGCAATGATAATATTGTAGTATATACACACCAGGAACGAGACCACAATGCTTGCAAACCCCACACCTGCAAAAAAGTAAAAGGGACCATGTCAAAAAAACTCTTTTAACTCGTGCGGGTTTCAAAATGAGAGAAAGAAGCAGTGGCTTATATCTGGAGGGATTACTTCACGACCTGTAGGAAATTATGTTTTTGGTTAACCTTTGACATCCCAAAACTTGACAGACTGCATGTTACTAAATTATCTTAACATGTCAAGATACTATATTCCTTTTAAACAAATTGGAAGAAGTATTCAGTTCATCTTGGAGAATTTGCTGTACTTGATCAGTATCTTAATTCCCATAATAAAATTACATATTTTTTATTAATACTCTATGGAGAAGATAAATGTTGATAAATTGGCTTGAGCTGAAAGGGACTTAACAAAGGTGGGCTAGATTTCTGAGTAAACTATCATGCATTGACAACATCCACATAAAAATAAGTGAATGCTATACTTATACAACTTGTGTAAGCTTTGAATGTGATTCTCATAGTAACTGTAATTGTTGTTGTGACTGTCGCATGTTTTCACCTTTCCACAGTGGGCAAATTGCTCCCCAGACTCCCAGAGGTCCACGGCTGAAATACTGGCCAGCTGCTAGTTCCATGTAGAACATAGGCATTCCACATAGCACCAACATCAGCAAATACGGGAACAGAAATGCACCTTTGGGAACAAGAATTCACAACTATAAACAGAATCAAGAACTTCTAAAGAGTCTATCGCCTGTATACACAAACATGCCAAAAGCTAAGAAAAACATTGGCTTCAATTTTGGGGTTGGCCAGACCTATTATTTTCACTCAAGCAAAGAGATAATTGACTGCTAATATGGAAGCATTACATTTTTATGCACTTAAGTATTAGGCTAATTTGGCAAAAAAAAATGTTTAAAACAAAATTGTTTTTGGTGTAGTCAATAATGTCATCACCTTCCATATTTTTATGCTTCAAAGCTTAATAATTCATTCTACTAAAAAAACAAAAGGCAGCAAATATTGTTGTTCTTCAAATGTGGAAAGACTGAGAAATGCACAAATATGACCACGAATTTAAACTCTTTCACTGGATAGCAATATTCTGTCTTTCCTTTTGTTCATAATTTTTTCAATCTCATTTATCATTCATCAAACAAATTATTTTGTTATGCCAGAGAAGTAGTCATATATTTACTTGATAGCCCCATTAAAGGAGTATAGCTTTTACTTCAGCCATAAATGAATAACTTTTTAAAATTTAGTTTAAACAAGAAGTTGTCTAAAAAGATAGCTGTTGCCCAACTTTCATGATTCTGCACTTCAATCAGATTACTAAACAAGTTTGTATTGTAAAAATAAAATGAACTTAATAAACACTGAATTTTTAGGGTAACTGCTTTGTAAAAAAGTGCCAGTTATATAAACTGGTCTAATAACAGAATGTTTGACGATCAAATCCCAAGTTGATTGTACTGGTTGATGCAGCAAGTTAAAAAGTTTGCTTTCTGTTTATTCACAAGTTAACTTCTTCAACAGTTACAATTCAACACACAGGCAGCCCCAGCTGAAAATTTGTGTAGGACTAATTATGTATCAATCTATTCATGAGGATTTGTATGAAGAAAATGACCATATTCGTTATTACGTATAAAATCAATGTATTTGTTACAAATAAAGTCTACTTACATGAATTTCATTGTCATCGTGTCATTTGAGTATTATAAGGATCAATGGCAGCTATTTAAAGTGATTCCTGAGTTTCGGGATTGGGAAAAGATAGAAAATGTAAAAGGCGGATCACTCCATTTTGAATGTCACTTAGTGAAAACCTCTAAAAATTTCCTCATAGCCACAGCAGCGATCCAAAATCATGCCAGCATATAGGTAGATAAATATACTAAGAGCAAAAGGCCATCTGGACTCAAGCAGTTTCCTTTCAGTCATCCAGAAGGCCAATATTCTCACCGAAATTCAACGATCTGGTCGTCTTTCGATCTGCATTGAACACAAATGCTGCACCGACCATGGGAGCAATTGGTTTTTGTCACAGAGCGTGGTCGCAAAGGTCCTCTCTTGATGGTCAGTGCAGCATTCATGTTCAACTTGGATTGAAAGACGACCAAATCGTTGAATTTCGGTGAGAATATTGGCTTTCTGGATGACTGAAAGGAAACTGCTCAAGTCCAAATGGCATTTTCCTTTAGTATATTTATCTACCTATATGCTGGCATGATTTTGGATCACTGCTGTGGCTATGAGGAAATTTTTAGAGGTTTTCGCAAAGTGATGTTCAAAATGGAGTAACCCGCCTTTTAAATTTTCTATCCTTTCCCAATTCCGAAACCCAGGAATCACTTTAAATCGCTGCCATTGATCCTTATAATACTCAAACAACACAAATACATCGAATTTATACGTAATAACGAATATGGTCATTTTCTTCATACAAATCCTTGTAAATAGATCGATACATAATCAGTCCTGCACAAATTTTCAGCTGGGGCTGCCTGTGTTCAACACAACAGTTTCTAATTTTTGTAGGTGAGAAGAAGATCGGCAAAATACATATCTTTCCGCCGCAAAGAAAACATACTTTGCCGTAAAGTATAATCGTCTTTTAAAATACAATTAAGTGATTAACCACGCTACAATTTAAGTGATTTTTACCTGTAAATGGCATAAAATAAACAATTCTGCACGTGTTTTTAACGTAGCTTTATCTCGAAAATAACGATTGGTACAACTTCTTTGGGGGGATTCCCATTCAGAGACCCCAGGGCCTGTTTTTATGAAGTAACTTTGAAAGAAACATAACGTGTTTCCTAACATATTCATATTGATTACAAACTGACTTGCATAACGAACCGACAACTCCGTTGCGATGGCACCAAAAATCATGTATTACCAGTTATAAAATTCGCCAGTGTTTCAATTATTTAAAGCTACATGTATGAGATACAAACGGGACTTCTTTGTTGACTTTTGTAAAACTATTATTTGTCCACGTTCAAGTGATTAAAAGCACAAAAACTGACATTTCGAAGAGTTTGTAGCGATAATAAATTCGAAGAAGACTGACAGCTATGATACGTAAATCTCGTCAAACAACCCTTGCAAACCACGCATCAGTCTCCATGCATCTAATTATGTCGTAGTTTTGGGCCAGATACAACCATTTTCAAAATTCAAAACATTACGATTTTTCGTATCAAAACTGTTCTTCGCATCCCGTTAAGACATGAGTAAGAACAGTTGTCGGGATAAATAGGTAGGAAAAACTTTATTTCAATTCGGTGAATCATCAATAAAATCACTCAATAACAATATATAAAAGATAATCTGATTTACGTCATTGGTGGCAATGAGGCAAAGTGGCTTTCACGTTTTTTGTAAGGATTTCCAGACTCTTTTTGAGAAATTAGTGCCGTGAAACGGCTTAGAGTTAGAGCATTTATATACACGAGGGATAAGTTTCCTGGAGCCTATTTGCGTTGAAACAAAATAAAACTTACTGGCCTACGAGTGAATTGTTGCGGTCGGTTTGAAGCAAAGACAGTGCGAGGCTTACCTCCTCCATTCGCGTAACAGAGATATGGAAACCTCCAAACATTTCCAAGACCCACGGCAAAACCGATACAAGAAAGAAGAAAATCCGCCTTATTTCCCCACTTTTCTCTTTCATCCTCGATTACAACAGTCACCTCGTCGTCGTTGCCTTCGTTACTTTCCTCATCGCGGTTCCCGCCAGCGAGTCCGATCGGGTGTTTGTCGTTTTCTGCCAACTGGCCGTTCAACTCAGTGAGTTTTTCGTTTTCTCCTTCCATTCCAGTGAAAAGTAGTACAAAATGAAAGCAAATTCCCTTTTACTAAAGTTTTAGCGCCCTTGGACTGTTGATCTGTTGATCTGTTGTGTATACATGTGCTTCTCAATGTTTTGATAATTCAACAGCCACGCTGTCGTAGCGGGAAAATATTATACAATCCACGTGAGCGAAATAACCAACGCCCTGATTGGATCAGAGAACAGTGGCTAAAGCAGCCACAACAAAGACCAACAAATGTTGTCAAAAACTTGAACTTTCCGACTTTCGCAATAAAAACTGTTTTCAAAAACGAGTATATTTACGCTTTTCTTCTAAAAATAAGGTTGCTACTCTTGATTTATAACGTTTCGTGCTTCGTGAGTAAATTTGACTTGCAAACTAATCTCATTTAAAACAATTGATACAATACTGGACCTTGCACTGTTTGTGAAAGGTGTGTTTTATATTCCAGTCTCTTCATATATGTCGAAACAGGGATGGTTCCAGAAATATCAGAAAGGATATGGCGGAAACCGCAATTCAGGAAAGAGGTGGAAAAAGTTATTTTTGCCCCAAAAGAAGTTTCAGTTTTAGTGTGTTTTCATATAAAAGTTTCCAAAATAACCGACCAAAGGGAGGAGGGATAAAGGGGAGGGGGGG
>JANRMR010193995.1:0-10425 GCA_025434825.1 Bergia sp. 'catenularis'
AAATAAACAAATCTTATAATAATAATAGTAATAAAAATAAGAACAAAATTAATAATAATAATAATGATGATAATAATAATAATAATAACAAAATAATAATAATGCATAACTAAAAAAATGTTATGTTGTCTATAAAGCAAACGTTTTTGTATACTTTAACCCTTAAGATGAAAAATGTCGAAAGAATAGTTTAATATTTCAACATTTATCATGTTATGTCAATCAATATTGACGTCAATTATAATAATTATCAACGTTGTTATTATTATTATCGTTTAGTTTATTTTCATTTCTATTTATTGCTACTAACATACACGGTTCAAAACGTTTACTGAAGTCCCCTATTTTAAGTGTTATTGCATCCAGTTTGTCGTTGTTGATGTTTAACCCCCCAAGCTCGATTGATTCTCGCGTTCCTACGGGTCAGGGACGGTTCCCAAGGTTGTCAATTTATGCAAAATTAAAAAACAGCATTGGGTACATAGCTTGTTTTGTGATTAAACTTATGGAGATTGAGTAAAAATTTGCCTTCGCTGCAAAGAGTTGCAAAAAGAAGATCTCCTAACACTGTTCCTTGCGGTTAAGGTCCTAAGTGAGTTATTTAATAACTTGAAAATTATTGAAGATAAAATAGAAACGAATATTAAAGACGTGTATAGCAAAAGGTGAAATACAGTCAACAAAATTATAGTTTAATCAAAAGTTTAGGATAGTGAGCAAGTAAAATAAATAGAAAGACGATAGAGGAAGCAAAAACGTGTGTATTTTTATACGTTTTAATGTTAAGTGGTATTTTTATGTACTTTGTATAAAAACTGATCATTCCTGCGGTTTGCAAAACAGGAAAGAGAACTCTTAACTTCAACACTAACAGTCGAGAAGTTTTCTTGATTCTCTGGCGAAGCGAATGAGAGAAAAAAGAGAGGAAAAGCGGAAAAAGGAAAAAGACAAGTAAATAGTGCTGTTTTGAAATTGAAAAATGATACGATTATCCTCAAGCTGCAATAAATATATAGAAATTAATTTGTGATGACAAAACGGCAACAAATTTAGCAAAGTGCAGAGTGAAGCTTTATAGTAATTCGGTCATCTACAAACAAAATGCTAAAACGTTTACCAACTAGTATATATGTTTTATTTAACAAGAGAATGTAAAAGGTGCAACATTGTCAATCAGTTAAAAAAAGCTGAAAGCTGAAATTGAAATACTGAAGAAAACTCCTTATTTATTTTACATTTATAAGAGCAACTGTTTTTGATATTTTCTTAGTTTCACATTTTTAATTTTCGAACATCAGATTTTAATAGTATACATAAGACAACCATAGTTTCTCACAAGAAAAAAAAGACATGTTTCAACAGCAACTGATCTTCAGTATCGGGTTATTAACACAAAGAGTGGATGACTTTATCCAACGGATAAACCTCTATCCACCGGATAAATGTTTTGATTGGACAACAAGCAAATTTTATCCGTTGGATATGGGTTCTATCCGCTGGATAAAACTATCCGTTCTTTGAACAGCCGGACCCTGTAGGATTCCCAAAATGTGATATAGTGGTCAGTTATATATCTGGGATCTTGTGACTACATGTTCGTTTACCGGCCGGCACTAGCTTGTACCTAACAAAATCTCTCTCGCTCTTCAGATCAGTTCGATATATATAATCATAAGTTGTAATTCTTGAAAGTTTAACCAGCAGACTCTACTAAAAGTTAATATGAGTACGTTTTTGTTTCATCTGGATATTTAGTTGTGGAAATTAAGTTAAGCCTATAAAAATCGTAAGTGGGAAATGATTCAAATTCATACATGACGAGCGGTTAACCCCGGATCAAATCTTCCAGTGTATTGAACTGAGATGTGTCCATGATTTTAATAACTGTTACGAGGTGTAGTTTTAGAAACACAAACTTTTCAAATCTAGAAACGAAACTGTTTTTAAGCTGCAAAACCCAAAGGTCGGCTTGCGGAGAAAAGGTTTCGTCAGTTTCAAATCTTATCAGATTAGAGGTGTGTGTTAACTAATAAAAACATCCCTGTCTACCATCAGATTCACTCCCTTTGTTCAAACTTACCTCTCTTCCAACTTAAACTTCTCAGTTATCAAATTGAATACAGAATGGGCTGTTGATTTTCCGCCGATTTTCATCACAAATATTATTTTCCAACTCGATGGCAGAGATTGAAAATCTTGCTTAGTTATTCATGGAGCACGTCGTAACACAGCAACAAAACAGCTGAGCTAAACGTCCATATCAAGCCATATCAACGCGGATATTTCTGAATAATGACCGAAAGCAAACATGAAAAACGGTTGGTCAATTGAACAATGCCACACAGGTGTGAGAAAACACAAACTTGGGAGCTCTGTTTAGTTTGCAATCTTTGTGGATCAACTCGGGTGTTGGTGGTCGTTCGAAAACTTAGCAGGGAGAAGTTTGTTTAGTTTCAAATATGGCCAATTTTATAATATATGTTAAACGTTCTGCCACGTTTCATGTTTAGAAGTTGAACCGATATTTTTCTTCATGAAAATGCCTACAACTACTTCAAGGGAGTTTTTAAAATACTAGCTAGACTTTAATTGGCACAACTACTTTTTTGGTTGATCGACTATTTATTAAAACATTTTTCTCACGTTTACAAACAGCTTTGATTTTAAGCTGGTATTAGATTTGGCCCAGCCCCAAACAAACTCGGGAAAAAATAAGTTGATTCAAACTTATTTTATTCAAGACAATCGGATGGAAGCCGGAACTGACCAATAACGAAAATAGCAATACAAAAATAAAATAGCGAGCTAAACCCTTTTGGTCGTTCCCTTTATTGTCTTAAATCTGAACCTGAAAATGTTGCGAGACAGCGTCCATCCGGAGTCACTTAAAATAATAAATTGCAAGGAGAAGAAAAGATTTCTCAATGCCATACTCATGGCCATTTTCAACACCACTGTCAAAAGAATTCCGGCAATTAAATTTCATTTTTGGCATCTCGTGTTTAGCCATTTTACACTTTTAAATGGTTTTGATAATCTTTAAAAAGTCCAAAAAAAACCCCACAATTTTGTGAAAATGCTTCACATGGCTTGCAAAAGAGAGAAATGTAAAAATTATCTCTACAACTGCTGCATGTCTTTCTAGATACGTTCACCACTCAGTCTCCTTACTTAAAGTAATTTGTAAAAGCAATGACAGATGCTGTAAATGTTTGAATGCGTTCTACAAAAAAAATATTAGGCCGTCCACACTTTCTTTTGTTTACGAACATCCAAACAACCCAGAATTTTGAATTTTTTAAAAAAAAATATATTTATAGTAACAGCAAATATATCAGAGAAAAGTCGTTTTGCATCAGAATGTGAATCCCGTTTTCATCAATCATGCATTGTCTTGAAGTGTCATTTCTGAGAACTCATCCTTGGGTCGATCTTCAACAGTAACCATTAAATCAACTTAAAAGTTCCTTGTGAGAAAATTTCACAAACTGACCAGCTGCAAAATATCTTAGCCGCATTTCCAATTCATGTTTCTTAAACTGAAATCAGTGCTTTAAGCTTTTTTACACAAACTAGTAAATAGACGGGCGTAATAATAATAATAATAATAATAATAATAGGACTGAGTGGAGTCCACTTGGGTCTGTAATCTAAACAAAACTGAACGAGCACATAGCGCGAGTCTGATTTGTTTAACACGAGAATGATTACAGACAGAATTGGACGACACGAAGTCATATTACCAATTTATTATAAAAATTACAATTTCCGAAAATAAGAGAAAAGTATCCTACACTGGTTGGCGAAAACTTGGAACTGTTAAACTTGAGGAGATTGTTGACGAGGGCAAAGCAAATTCACGGTCGTTTTGTTGAGGAAAATACCATAAATTAGGATTAACTTAACTATTTAAACTGTACAGGCCATTACTCTGGTTGTGTTTCAAAGGGTTGTGGCATTTCCATTGGATACAAAAGCATATTTAAGTTGAAGTCTATTTTATATAATGAACTGTCATTCAAGAGTCGTTCAAGAAAAAGTGGGACCCTGTATTAGCTTTATTGGGTAGACTAACTAAGAACTTGTCAAATTAAGTAAGTTCATCCCAATTTTATTTAATTTCTTCACTTATTGCTTGTAATACTAGCTTGATAATATAATTGTTAGTAGTATTGTAATCATATTAATGTTAAAAAAAATGAAATAATAATTTAAAAAAATAATAATAATGAACTGTTGCTGTAGGAGGTAAATATCTCCATTTTGTTTTGGCCACAGTGTTCTTGCTAATCATTGATCATTTTCTTCTTGCTGTCATTGGTCAGAGAGCCAAGAACTCTGGTTGTGATTGGTTCATTCAACTGTCCGATTACAGGTGTCCGATTATAGGGTCTTGTAATCGGACAGTATCCAAATAATGATTTTTCTGGCAGATTAATAAATTAATAGAGTGTTGAATGAGCCAATCAGATTTGAGGAAATTGTAATGTTTATAATAATAATAATAGTAACAATAGCAATAACGATATTCAGAGTCAGATTAATTTTATTTTGCACTATTTACGAACTTGCAGATAGAGATTACATTGTACAAAATTTAGTATAGAAATTATGAGACTGATACTGGAGGATATGTGCGAAGCGGCCAAAGCAGCTACAGCTTTAGTGTTGGCCACTACCACAGTGAAATAGATAGTCGAGAAAAAACATACAGAAAAGATATTATATATTCCATACGTATAAGTTAAATACTGGAGAAAATAGAGAAATGCTACAGATTCTATAATACAAAATACACAGGAAAAATATTACAAATTCCATACATACACTCTGTTTTTAATAAGAACCTTTTTTTATAAGAACGTTAAGGCTGAAAAAAATCCCAAAATTTGAGAACATGCTAAGAACATGTTGAGGCTGGGGATACGTAAAGAACATTTATTTTACATATATGTAAAGAATATTTATTGTACATATACAGTATATTGTATTCAGATGAGATAATTTGTTGTTAAACTGTATAAATAATGCCTAATTTGAATTTTACAGAAAACAACAAATCGTTTCTCAAAAAAAAGAAAAAATATTGCATCGCCTGATGGCTACTCCGATTGTGGATACACAAAGGCAACTAGTGACATTTGTACATCGTTTAAGAAAACACTAAATTACTGTACTTTGATCGCGGTAGGGGCACTGTTCCCAGTATACACGTATGTCCCAATCCTAAAAAAATAAGAACATTTTAAGAGCATTTGGGGCTGAAATCCTCAAAATAATTAAGAACAGCCAGCCTCAGCCCCCAAATTAGACGTTCTTATAAAAAAAAGTATGTAACTTAAAAGTTGGAGGGAAAATAGAGAAATACTACAAGTTCTATATTGCAAGATTAATGAAAGGATATAAATATATATACATTGTATAGGAGGATGTCAGTTATTGTTATTAATGAGTCTACCAGCTCTTGATTGGCTGTTTCAGACAAAGGTTTGTTTATTTCAGGTCTCGAATGATGTGTGAATATGAAAAGATATGTTTGTAAACATTACGTCAGCTGAAATCCGCCTATTACCGATTTGATTTTTTTTTTCACGTATAGTAGATTTTACATTATAATGTATTTTACATTTATCATTTTTTCCTCATAGAATTTGGACACCTTCACCACATATGGTCAGTTTTGGCTATCAAGTAGTACAAGTTTGAGCTGCTTCTCAAAGCTGTTAAAAGGCAAACGCTTGATTGCTGGTGGGATTTTTTCCCACATCCTTGATGTAATGGCCTTAACCTAGTTAACCCATGGTTTCTTCGGGATGCTGGTCTGTATAGGTTTTGGTTAGCTGAATATCTAGTGTTATAGCTGTGGATGTCAGAAGCAGATGGTATGAGGTCATGGAAAACCGATGGAATGTTAGCTTTAACATACTTTTACAATCATGTAATTTTCTAGATAAGAGAACATATCTTAAGGTTCAGAATTTTTTTCCAGTTTCAAGCTTTCCAATAGCATGTAGTACACTGATGCATTTTCTCTGTGGTTGGCAAATAAATGGATCGACATATCGGAGTGGTATGTGAAAGGACTGTTCTGGGCCAGGCGGGATGCGGGATAGCCCTGCCCCCTAGTGATGACATCAATGGCGGGATAGCCCCGCCTCCTCGGCCACGAGCGACTCTAATTAAAATTCAGCTCCATTCTAAGACCTTTTAACACTTGGTTGATCTTTTGAAAAGACTGCTTCATTATGAATATTTAATTTATGAAATATATGAAACATAACTTGAAAACACATCAATTCATCAAACTTTTTTAACTGAAATTACAAGCGTGATTGTCGACTGCATCTAGAGATATTGTTTTCACGATCAGCAACTAAATTTGCTGTTAAAGAGTCATGAACGCATTTGTAACTGCCATTCATATCTATATAAAGCCTTGTTTCGATCGCTTCATAAAGCTTCAAAACTTTCAATTTTAATAAGAACAAATTTTATCACAATGTGACTGCAGCTCATAATAACATAGTTAATTCCTGCCTTTTCCGCTGCAAACACAAATAAACACAACTTTTGAACAAAACACCAAGACGGTTTATCTCCTCTTTTAAAGTTTATTTATTAAAAATCTACCGGTACATGCATATTTCAAGATAAAATTTACTAAGTGATTTTGAAGTATTAAATGTAAACACAAAATGCAAACTGTTATAGTTAGATTTCATCGACGATCGATGTTCTGAAAATTATTACGTTTCAGACAGAGTGAGTATTCGATAAATGCTCTACAGGTTATAGAAAACTCCCCAAACCGTTGGCATCTGTACTCTAATGAAATCTTTGGTCCCCCAGCTGACGATTCTCTGTGCGATTTAAATTTGATGTCATACTGAAGTATGAACTTCACACGATTTCTTCATTCCAATATATCAGCTTTACAAAGCCTACTTAGCTTATTATTTTTAAGCGGTGAAACATCAGTGATATGTTCTGATCCGTTAAAGGGCCGAAATTCATTCTTTCATTTATATGACTTTCCACTAGACTGTTATCAACAGTATAGAGGATGGAGTACATCTTTGGGCGTAGGCCCACAAACTCTTCGATAGGAGTGCCAGCTGTCTCGTCTTTCATTTTTCGGAGAACTTTCTTGTTGGTGGTGCTGTGGTGGGATGGGTTGTTAAGTAATCCGATGTGTCAAAGAGGTGTGTGTCTTGACCCATGTCCTGGTAGATGTCATGTGTCTTGATCTCGTAGCAGAGGCTGTCTGTATCAGTGAAGAGGAGCTTGGCATTGTTGTAGTACTTGGCTTTAATATAGTTATAGTGAAAGTCGTGCATTAATAACACTTTGGACAAGTCGAGGATGGCAATCCAGCGTACATGTAGATGGGGCGGTTGAAGTAGAGGCTAGGCTTACGCATGTTGACAGCAGCGAGGTCTTGGGAGAATATGCGGAAAGCGTTGAAGGAAGGCAAAGAGGTAAGCTTGGTGAGTTTCTTGACGTTGATAACGAGTTTGACAATCATACGCCTGCGGAAGTTTTTCATGGTTTTAGCAAAGACTAAGTTATTTATTAATTTAAAGAAGTCCTTCTCAAAGTCGTTTGAAGCCTGCTTTCTTTCCTCGGTGTTTAAGTCAATGTTGGTCTTGAGCCAATTACTCTGTTGAAATCTTAAAACGCGATGAATTTTCTTTAGGGTTATACCAAGGGAGAGATAGAGCTTGAGATTGCGGTAATGGACCACGTAGTGGGTGTTGTTTTGGAGGTTGGGGACGAGTTTGCATGGCTGGGGCGTTTCTGCTGAGGTCCAAATCTTCTGTGAGTTGTTGACAGTAGGGAGAGAGCATTTCTGGTGATATCTTCATCTTTTCTGGTGCCAATGGGTAATCGTTGAGGAGGTCACGGCGGTGCTGCAAATATTCGAGGTCAACATCAAGAATGTAGCCCTCTTCACCGTCATCAGACATGTTCATAAGGTTAAAACTGGATAATCTCTTCTTCTGTCATCCATTCGAAATCACCAGTTGGGAGTGATTGGCTCATGGCACAGCCGTACACGTTATTTGCATCAAGATACATAAGGTATTTCCTCTCCTCCTCCGGATTGTAGACGGGGACGTAGGGATTGCTGGTCATACTCAGACGATTTGAGATCATGGGTATCCCACCTCGAAGACGTCAGCGAGGAGAAGAACATCAGACTTGGGATAAAGGCCGTAGTATTCACAAAGGTTTCTGAGAAATAACGTAGAATAAACACGTTGGGAAAACATAAAGAAGAGGGTATGAAAAAGTGAAAAACTTACCTGTTGACTGTCGGAAAACTGTTCCGGATAGTAGTACGAAACTCTATCAAATGAGGTCTACTGATTCACACAGCTTCTGTTAAGCAAGCCCGTTAAATTCTTCTGGTACAGGACTCCAGAGGTCGAAAAAATTCTCCAACTCTTGCAAAGTGGTACAGCTCTCGATTAATGTCTTCCAGTCCATCTTCGTTCTTGCAGTGAAAAAGTGCAACTGACGACTCCAAAATATAGGTAAAAATACTTTAAAAAGCCGGCTTGACAGTCGAAAAACCAGGAATTACAAGTTTGCACACAATTTATGACCAAATATGGACAAAGGTTGTGAAAAATAGACCCTAACCACCCAAACAAGTTTGGCTGGTTGTTCCTAAAATAGAATATGAAGTCATGCTAAAACTGGTTCGAACCGGCTAAATTTATTGCCCTTGGATGACCTTGTATGTGGTACGACTAACAACAACCAATCAGATCAAACCATTCCATCACCTTGGATGACCTTCGATGAGGGGGCGGGGCTATCCCGGCAGTGACGTCATCACTAAGGGACAGCCAGGCGCAGAACTGTCCTTTCATATACTACTTATCTGTTTTGCTTTACTTTACCCAGTTCCGTGGGACTGCCATTTTTGTATATAGGGGTAACTCTTGATATCTTGAAGATTTCAGGCACTTTGCATGAAGCAATTGACTCATTATATATAACGATAACGATAACATTAACGATAACGATAACGATATATATATATAATGATAAAAACTGTCTTTAAGCAGGAAGTCAGACATCGATTACTGCATGTTTGAGAGTGAAAAAACGCTACTGTCAATTGCAATAACGATGCCCAGACATCTTATCAATTGAACAAGGCAGATAGTTCCAGTGACAGGGAAGACACCTGTACAAATGATCACAGTAATGATGCTGAGCAGCCCCAAAACGATTTGTTTGGAGATAAAGAACAAAGGTTTCAAGAGAATTGGAATGTTTCTGTTGCCTCGTCAAACACGAGCTCCATGTCGGGGGCTGAAGAGGGATTAACGGAGATGTTGTAGTTCAAATAATGGAACAATGCTCTTTTTGTGTGAAATAATGAAATAATGTCATTTGGGCGAGATGATGCCTTTTGGGCGGAATAATGGAATAACGATTTCCATTGAAATCGACTTTTTTAACTGGAATAGTGGAATAACAAAAATTTTCGAGCAGGAATAATGGAATAATGAACACCCTATTATTCCACTTGAGCCCCCGACCATACTGAAAGAAACTTATATAGTTTTTATATCTTATCTAACACGTTAAGTAACCATACTCGGGGGCTGAAGAGGAATAATGGAGTACGGATTAACGAAAATGTTGTAGTTGGTATAATGGAATAATGCCCTTTTGTGTGAAGTAATGAAATAATGCCATTTAGGCGGAATAATGGAATAATGCCCTTTTGTGTGAAATAATGAAATAATGCCATTTAGGCGGAATAATGGAATAATGCCCTTTTTGTGGGAAATAATGAAATGTCATTTGGGCGGAATAATGGAATAACGATTTTCATTGGAATCGACTCTTTTTACTGGAATAATGGAATAACGAAACTTTTTGAGTAGGAATAGTGGAATATTGAACACTCCATTATTCCATTTCAGCCCCCGATCCCTGATCTCGATTCTGTGGAAGAGGTGGATTTGGAGTATTTCTAAGTCCTCCAGATACGATCCACTCTCGTTTCTCAGGTTTAATGCCAGCTTTATGAGCCATGCATATTTTCAGAAATGACTTTCATAAAACTCTGCCCAGGAGCTAGGTATATTTTAAGACTCCAGTGACCATTGTTGTTCCTTTTAATATTTTGTTAGTTTGTTAATTTGAACTGGGCTTGAACTACAATGTTTGTTTGCATATGACACTTGGAGGATATGAAATTATAATACATAGTTTATAATTAGTTATATCACAAATTATATAAACTCAAGAGAAATCAAAATTTTAATAAGATAAGATAAGATAAGACGCCTTTATTTAAACAGGGTAATCACTTCAGTCTAGAAAGAAGACTGGTATCAACGTGAGCCCTGTGTATATAAAATATAAATTTTACATTACATGAATAAGAAGGCAAAGATG
>JANRMR010194039.1:0-19441 GCA_025434825.1 Bergia sp. 'catenularis'
AGCATCTGACCGGTAATCAGAGGGTCATGGGTTCAATTCCCGTCAGTGACTCAGATTTTTTCTGAGAATTTATTTCCTGTAGAAGTCTAACTCGTTTCATTACAGGATGACTTTGATTTGAAAGTGAACCTGCGATGTACGTTTCCGATATTTTCCCACCAAATTTGAACTCGATTTATGGCCTTTTTTGGGCTTACTCGTCCCCAGTTCTCTCTTGAGAGCGAAAGAGAGTCTCTCTCTTTTTTCCCCCCTCTTCCCATGATCCCCCATGCACTTCGCCAATCCTACTTCCCAGCTTCCAACGACATTCACCCTAACAAAAAAAGACTGGGGACGAGTCCAATACTTCTATCGCTGACGCTGCTATCCGTCACACGCAAAGAGGCGGCTAAACAAACTGCAAAAGAAAACCAGTTAATTTGGTGCAGCTGACGCGGTTTTTGATAGAAATGATCTTGCCCTCAAAAATAGTACAAGATACTTCATTTATCGAGGCTAACACATTTTACACAAAGAAATGTTCTATGTGGCCCTCACCACAACACCAGGATTACCCTACTCATTTCGTCAAGTGTGTGGGTTCTTTTATGTCCCCTGAGACTAGACCAGCGGCGAAAGTAGGTCGCACAAAGTTCAACCCTCTGCCATGCCGGGGATCTTACAAAATCTTTGTACACAAAATAATATCCAAAAAATCCAATTTTGTTTGAACAGAACGTTGGGCGTATGAACCTTTCTAAAACACGGAATTACTGAATTTTCTTCTGACGTAGATATCGTTTGGTAACTTATGTGATTTTTTATAACAGTGAAATCACATGCAAGAGAGACTGTTCATAAAATTGGCTTTCACAAATTTGACAGGAAATGGGTTGTTTACAGCGAATATTATTTATGACTTAGAGATACAACAAAGGGCATCAATCTTTTGATCAATAATCATATGACCAATTGGAAAGTTTCTAAAGTGTGAGAAGAACGAGCACGCATCCAAATACGCATCTGATCCAAAAATCTTAAATTTCCCTCAAGGTGCTGTTACACACTACAATGTTTTCTGTAACAGTCTCACAAGACTCGTAACCTACTTATTTTCATCAATTCTCGTAGTAAACTAGAGAACAGCGATGAGATTTAACCCGACAACGATTTTGCGAGCTGCTATCATGAATTTGGTCATACCAAAAAGTCGTACTCATAGTCCAAGTCGTACTTGTAGTCAAATATAAAGGTCTCCGGGAACACACCACCATGAAACCAAAAATAACATTGAAAGAAACTTGTTTTTAATGACTGCGGAAAGAAAATATTTCTACTTTTTGCAACATTTACAGCCTTCCGAAGTTATTTTGTTAAATTTGGGGTATGAAATCTCATCAAATCTCAGACGCTTGTGCACGTTGGACTCCGGTTTAAATCTACGTACAAAACGAACTATATAGAAGTCTGAAGAGTTTATTTTGTATGATTGTTAAATCATATCCGACAAATTGATTTCATCGGACTTTCGCAATTTCTTTTACTCTAATTTTTGCTGTCAAGTTTAACGGCTTCATTTAAAAGTACTACGTCTAACTGAAACAGACCTTACTTTGCTTTGCACATAATCATGAAAATGTATAGTTTATTCGCTGTTCTGCATTTAACCGGCTGTAATGTCTCCAAGCATTATTTACCTTTGGATTTCCCTTGCATTGATTGCACTTGACCCATCTCTCTTCACTTGGAACTGAAATACCAAACACACATTCACAATCAACCATTTTCCCTTTAAAAGGGCAGGTTTACGTTTCTTCCACACAAAACTTCTGCTCGTCTCCAAAACTAGTAACTTTCAGTTTTACTCAAAGTGCATTGATCAAAGCGAATTAAATTTAACAAACACAATTGTCAAGGATCAGTCAATTTGGGCGTTAGATCCCCTGTGCTCCTGCACCCATAGCTGTAACTAATTTCAATCGTCCTAGGAATTATGCCATCCATACCGTATTTGCAACCTTTTATAGGCTGAATTGTGCTTGAATTATTTATAGCAGAAGTTATTTTTGTGTTTTTAACGTCTTTTACCCAGTAAAAGAAAGACTGCGAATTCAGTTTATCGCAAAACAGCCCCTTTAACTGAGGTACAGTGATATGAATAACCATTTCCTACAACTTGTCGTCCAATAATGTAGCGTTGCAAGTTGAAATGTGTTGTTGTGTGTATCTCCAACCACAGAACAGTTTGTCTCGCAACACGTTTCTCTGTTACAAGTCGTGGAAACGTGTTGCGAAAAGCAGAAGTCGCCGATTCTACTTTGTGCAACTTACTTCCACAACTTGCAAATGAGAATAGTTCAGTTTCGTATTCGGAGTTCCCGCTGACTACAGACTCATTTCAGTTTAGAGTATTGGTGAATTTTGAAAATTTGTGTTGGCGTTAAATTTTCATGTTGATATGAGCTATTCACAACTCTGTTTGTTACTGGAGGTTTGGACCTCTAATCATTCACGCAAGTATTTATATACATTCAACACCAAGGCGAGGCTAGGGCTGTAAAAATGAGTCCACAATCATTGTAATCAGCGGCAACTGGGAATAACTAAACTGTTACATGAATCTGCCCTCACTTCTGTTAAAAAGCTCAAGTTTCAAACACAAACTGCAGCCAGTTAAGTAATTCTATTATAATTTAAACACAAAACTATATATCCTTTCTTTAGACTTTACTTATTTCTCAACTAAAAAAAGTAGAAACAAGTTAGATCTTAAGAGTTAAGAAAAGACTTTCAGTGCATGTACAAATATATTTCCAGCTCTTGAGTACTTACTTTTTGGAAAGTTAGAATTTTTCATTTTCTTAGCTCTCTTCATTTGGCGCTTGGACATTGCCTTGCAGGATTCGTCCGTGTTGTTTTCCTGAATCTTGTTGTCTGGAGTTGCTGTACATGAGTTCTGCGGGTGATCAAGAGGTCTCTTTGCATTTGATTTTGGCTTCCTGTTTGGAGGACATTAAGGATGCTTTTGAGCGGCCTAAACACAATGTGGTGACTCTACTTATCACCTTATCGCACACCTTCGCAATTTCAAAAATCGAGGATTTTCCAAAATTTTTGTTGAGATTTTTCAAGCAGATTTCTAGAAATATTTTGAAGCGACACCAAATAAAGATACTTAGTTTTTGCTTGGCTGCAGTCACCAGAAAGTTCACGATTTTAATGATTGAAACATTCAAACCAGAAAATAGGAAAACAATGATTTCAAAAGTTAAATTCAGGAACTAAATATAAGTTTTCCGAAAGTTTTCCAGGAGTAAATATAAGGGTACCAAGACTATCCACGAGTTTCAAAGAAAGAATTAAAAGTCAAGGACTTTCGATGAATTCCAGAAGGAATATGAACTCTATAAAACATGCTGTTCCGGGGCTGCTTTGCAAGAGAAGTAAACTTACCTCACATACGGCTGACATCTCCAGTACGGTAACTCTTCAGTCTCAATCGCACTGGAATACTCTGGCTGCAACAAAAACAAGCATTATTTACTTCTGTACAAGTGATAGTTTTCAGCACGACTGAACAAGAAGTTCGGCTGTAAAAAGATTAAACACCTCCTCTTTTCATTTTTCAAGGATCGAAATTATTTAAAATTCAAGACTTACAACCACCACAAAGGTGGTGTGTATAGGAGTTCTTTCCTTCTAAAAAGTTAAGAGTTGGAGAATGGAGTTTACAAGAAATAAATACATGTAGCACAAGGGTTGAAGTTGAGCCGAAATATGACTGCCAGCGGTGTCCTGTAATCTCAGGCAATATTGACAGCTCTTATTTCGAAATTTTGTACTATTTAAGCAAAAAGCTGTAAGCAAAGATGGGACGAGTCAGAGTTGTTTACTCCTCATAGACTAAGTGCTAAATGAAGACGTAAATGGCCTGAGCAGTCCTTTTTGTAGCGGAACTTCTAACCTCGTGCGGAAAAACCACTGGAAACGAGGTTGCCGAACTTTCTGTTTTAGAGTATCTATTAGAGCTTTTAAGCTTAAAAACCAACTACCTTACCTTGAGAATACTTTGAGGGTGTCATTCGTTTGGTATCATTCTGGAGCGAGAACAGCCAGAATATGGAACACCACCAAAAAAGAATCATTTTTAGCAGAATAGGTAGAATCTGATTGCATTCTGGCCAGAAAACTAAACAAACCCAGAGTGTGAATAATGAGGGTTTCAAACGAATTTAATATATTACTTTCAATTGAGAGGCTCCAAAATACTGTACTGGCTGTTTGGATTGAAATTAGAATTTCTTATCATCTGAACGAAAACCACGTATTTAGGGCAAAAGAACAAATAAATCATTTTAAGCTAGTCATCCATACCTAAAACTACGAAAGAACAACAAAGTCTTTCATCAGGCTAAAAAAGCAGTTGATTTAAAAACGAAACAGTTGGAGGGAAATTAGATAACAGAAATTTTGTAATATCTAGTTTGTTAATTTATACTGTACTTACATAAATATTTTACTGGTGCTCCCTGAAAGACTTTTCACGGTCCAATTAAATATAATAATAAAACAAAAACCTAAGTCCGGTGATGTAATAAAAAGTGAATAAAATGTTAAAAAATTTACTGATAAAAAAGACATCTAAAACCAAAGTGGGAAAATTTTCAAAAGAATTTGCAAAAATTGAAAAGATTCAAAAACTATAATGATACAACGAAACAAGTGCAGCAACATGGACGAAAATGTCAGTCTTGCTTCAAAACTTCAGAAAAGAGATAAGCCAGAGTGTCTTATACAGCCACGTAACTGTACCAAAAGAGTTACAATCTTAAAACAAATGCAAATGCCCTTTAGATTCTGGGAAGCAAGCCTTACTGACTCAACATGAAATTCAAGAACTTTTGAAGGGTTTTCCAAGCCGACCTTTACTAGCAGATTCAAGGGCCATCTGCGGCAAATAAAACTTAAGTTTTTTAAATCGTCAAAACTTTCAAAATTTTAACAGTTAATTTTCCAGTGCATTCTCAAGGTCCTCAATTCATTTTCAAGGACTTTCCACGGCTGGATATTTTTCAAAATCCAAGGATTTTCTGGGGTTTTCAAGGACCGTGGGAGCCATGGAACATACTCAGGCTTGTCCCCAACAACCGGTAAATCTGGTTGTTACTTTGGTAAAGAAAATGTTAAAGAGACTCACATCTTCGGACCATTAAAGGCGCTGTTTCACTGTATGGTTTTGCAATCTTTCCACTGCTTACCAAATAACGTTATAAATACAAAAACATCTTCGCTTAATTTTGGGGAAGATTGAAATGGATTACAGTTATGAATGCTGAAGCGAATTTAGTGTTGGCCGCAGGACAAATTATTGTCTAACGTAATATACATGTAACGCCAAAAATGAAATGATTCTTGACAATTCTGTTTTCAAATTAAATCGCCTTCGACAATATTCTTTGAGTACAAATGCAAGAAACTACTTCTGGAAAGTAGCAGTTTGTACGGAGTAACCCGTGAAATTGTCCCTTTAAACGGATAATTTTAACACCGTTTGCTGTCTGGTTTAAAAGTTATATTATGGACAACCTTGCATGCTACATACCAGTAACCTCTGTTTCAGATCTTGACAGAGTTTCTTCATCTCGTTCAAGGATTGAGCTTTTCCCAGTACTTCTCTCATGTCAGTGTGCCGACACAATCTGTTGAACACGCTTATAAATACCTTTACATTGCAAACACAGAAAACCAAGAGTATTCAGGGCATGATTGCTGCCTCTTATGTAAGTTGATGTCAGTGATTTAACGAAAGGATCCATTTTTTTATCTAGACAGATGGAAACAAGTTCTGTTGGGCGACTGCAGGCAGAAATCATGGGGCGGTCGGGATTGTTTGATTTGTGATTTTACATGTAGGTCTGAGATGAAATGTAAGACGTTTTAAGCGTGGTCAGTCTAATAAATATATAACTGGATGATCTTATAAAAAGGTGACTCTATAATATTAACAATTTGTGGTAAACCACAAAACTTACACATGATGCCAAATTCTAAAGAGGTGTCCTCTAACAAACGACAAGGGACAAGGATATCTGTCGACCATCTGAAGATACTCTTCTGCCATCTCCCACATGGGAGGTTGTTTTCCCAAGAACAGAGCTGGGTTGCTCAAGTTACCCTCTGAAAGAAACATAACTATTTAGAAGGCTATAAAAATACACAATGTCATATGTCTTGAGTCAATATCAGTCATTAAGCATGTATGACAAGAATCGTTCTCTTTTGGAGCTCTTTTGGAATCTCTGCAATACATTGTACATGTTCTCTCCGTGAAAACATCATTGACTAAAATTGTCCAAGGACGGTTTTAAAAGATCATCTAAACTTCTTATTCAACACAATCAATACGAAATCTTCCAAACAACAGTTCCAAGCCCATTTTTGATCACATCAAAATCTCTTTTAGTCGTATATTATATATACCAGCTTAGAAAAACTTTGGAATTATCAAAACATCATAGTGGGGGCTGAACTTACATGTAAGTACAGCATTTCCTAACAGGTATATGAAAGCAAGGCCATAAAAATCTACTTCAGAATTAGCCAGACTTACAAGTATGCATGTGTACAGTTAATTTCACCTTTGCAGCTACACATACATATACATGTACAATGTGTAAAGCAATCATGGATAGTTGTTACAACCTTTTTAAGACTCGTTAGACCCGATAAACAGTTATTTTTCGGCACTGAGTTGCAAGGGTGAGTCCTGAAAAAAACTTTAAAGCAGCTCGACCCCATTGCAAAGCATGTTGGAGTTGTGGTCTAGATTGTAAAATAAATCATAAAGCAGCACCATGTACTGTATATTGAAAAGACCCCCTAAGGAATCTAACGTGGTTTTTACATTATGGTTAGGCCACAAAACTCTATGCCATTAATAATTGTTACTGAGCCAGGAATTGTTCACTTACCATGCCTTCAGTTGCGTGAATGTTTTGCTTGCAATGTATAATTTATAGTACTAGCATTACAAGTATACAAGTAAGCAAGGAAATTAATCTGTGGAATATTTCAATTGAACAACAAACCTGCACTCATAACCCCAACAACACCTGTGTACTCCATACAGCGGTAAACATCTTTAAGGTATTGAATGTTGCCATTGGCAACCACTGGAATTGACAAGTTTTCACTACAGAACAACAAATACATTATTTTGTAGCGACAAATAATGAGTGATTGTCCATCAACAATACACACTGAAGACCTGCTAGTTCTTTCAGGCCAGATTCAACATATGGAAAGGAAACTATTTCAAGTTACAGGGTAACATACAGTTTTTTTCTTTGAGTGAAAGCATTCTAAAGAAGATCACAGATTTTAGGATTTTTTTCAATAGTCGTTTGTTCAGAAGTTTGATTTTTTTTTTATCAACTGAATTCCAAATTTGTACTCCTTTAGAAGTATCTTAAGTTGAATTTGCCATAATTTTTTCTTATTCGAGGAGTATAGAGAGAAGACCCAGAGGTAAGTCTTGCATTGTGTGAGTGAACTATATTTACATGTACTGGTTTAAAGAAGTCATAAAATATTGCAGGAAAAGATTTTTCATGTTATTGGTACAAATTAAATAATGCATTGTGAAACATCAGTAAATCTGTAAATTTTAAAAAGTTTAGGGATTTAAAGAGTGGGTTGGTACAGTATGTTCATCAAACTTGGAGTAGGTCATAGTTCTAATAGATACATATATACATGTAGCTCTCTTTTAAAGAGTCACAGTGGAGTGCATAGCAGTAGAGTAAGTATTTCCCCAAATAATCAATCCATATGTTACTGTAAATATGGAAAAAGAAAGGAATAATAAAGTTGAGTCAGAAGTTCAGTGTTGAGGTAATATTTCAGCTTTGAAAGTAATACATGTATATACCAATCCTTTTTGCTAACTTCTTTGCAATGACATGAACATGGCTTTTCCAATTCAAGTTAGAGTCAATATATTATGCTAAGATAATTACCATTTGGTAGTATTTTGTTTTTGTTCTAAAATCTTTCCATTTATTGCTATGATAACATTATGATTATTAATAATTTTTTTCTCATGTGTCAGAGTGAAAGATAATAAAATTTGGCTTTGAAACATTCAGTGTTAGTTTATTAGCACTCAGCCAATCATTGACTTTTACTAACTCACCACTGACAGTTCTTTCAAGATTTGTTAGTTTCTTGTCTGATAGGAAGAGATTACAGTCATCAGCAAAGAGATGAATATCAAGTATATTGGAGCAGTTTGGGAAATCATTTATATAGAGAAGAAATAGCAAGGGCCCCGGTACAGACCCATGAAGAACTCCACAGCCTATGCTGAGCTCATCAGAGATGGCATCTACAGTGGCAACATACATGTATTGTATTCTATCACAAGTTTGTGACTATAAATAATGAACAGTATAAAACAATTCCACAGCATCTAACCAGACAGCTTTGATGTGGTCCCAGCTTGCAAGTCCAGTGTTCATCCCTTTCTGATCAATCGTTCTTCCATGAACAGTCAACAACTGATTAGAAACATAAATAAACTATTTTAAATTGGTTTTATATGTACAGTACTATATGTTTAACACCACAAAAATATAAAAAGCCACCCAGGGCAAAGAAGTTTCATTTCAAGGAAAGGAAATTGAAGCACGATTTGAAGGTTAACAACAGTACACCTTACCTGACAACCAGATTTCTCTAGCAGCTTGGCATACTGAACTGTCTTATCAATATTCTCAAACACACGAATCTTACAAGTGATAGGAATAGACAAGTTCTTGCTGACCAAGCTGACTGTGGAAAGGGACAGAATGAATTCAGAACAATGAGACAGAAGTTACTGTAGATCAGTCAGAAACTTTGTTCTGAAAATGATACAAGACAATCACAATGTTCATTAAAACAAACCCATTGAGGCAACAAGATCCCAATTGTCTTGAAGAAAGGCACCATAATGACCTTCAAGAAAAGAATAACCATATATCAATCACCAGTTATTATTAAATAAATCATAAATTAAAGTTATTGTTAAATAAATATTAATTAAATCATTCACATAAGTACATGTACTGATATAATTATGTAAATCAATTATTTATTTTATCCTTGATATACAAGTCATGTATTACAAGATCAGTAGAATTTTTATTAAAATACTACAAGGTCTGACTGCCTATATAATTATATATATATATATAAGTATAAGTGTAAGTTAAAAGTTGGCTATTCTCTGTTAACAGTGTTCGATGCTAAGGTGCCGAGCCCAAACAATAATAATTATAAATAGAGAGTATAAACAAATATTTATTAAATAAAATACAGAGAATTAACAAACTGGATGAGAGGCTGGCAGACGGACTTGTAGCACTTGTTAAGTACAATCAAGTGCACTACTTTTTACTATTAACCTATTTTTCTTACTACAAAGTCCTCATTTATCAGGAATTTGAAGTTTTCTCAAATTCGCAGGTTGCAGAAGTTAACATCATTCACTTCAAAGTTAAAAGATCAGATCAATGGCATTTCAAACATATGAAAGCGGCATTAAAAAAACCTCTACATTTAAACTCAAAATCAAAGGCCAATCTCTTAAGGAATAACCCAAATCTTCAAGCAAATCTGTCAGCTTTAGGATTATGCAAAAGCAATAATTATATGAAAAACCCACCCTGTCCAAGCCTAGCATACATGTGGCATAAATATGATCAAGTTGCACTGTTTAAAATGTTAATGCACTCCACAACACACCAATGAATGCTTTCAGGTCAACCTGACCGCAAATCTTCTTGAGCAAAAACCAAAGGTGTACAAGTGTGAAGTGATTAAAACTCTCAGTCCCGAAACTTGGGGACTGTTTTTGTGTTGTCCGAATCCCTAACCCTGCCTGAATCCCTGAATTTAATCTCAAAGTGATTAGGATTTGGTACAGGACTGGTGGAAGCTCAGATACATTGGGGGGTGGAGAGAAAAAAGTCACATGCAAAGTCTTTTTCCTGCAGGGGTTCAAGTGGTATGCTGCCCCGGGGACAAGTAGGAAGTGTGTGTCGCAGAAAAAAAATCATTTTTTGGCCTGAGAATTGGGGGGCTGGCACCCCCTGCCCCCCCCCCTTGCTCAACCAGCTTTGTGGTATGACAGATGTAAATATCACTGTCATTCTTAATGCTAATACTTGAATATCACTGTCTGTATGTACAATAATAAATTATAATAGCTTTACAGATTGTTGACCAATTGATTACTGTGTTTCACTGCAAACAAAATCAAAATGCATTGCAAATAGCAAAATTATTGTAGCAACCACAAAATGTACATTGTATGCTTACTTGATCTTCCTAACTAAGTTTATTTTAACTCACATATTGTTCTACATGAAGTAATCCAACATAAAAAAATTTACGAACAAGTCGTGTATTTTACTAATTTATGCCTAATTTAGTCTGACATACATATACAATAATTATTCATATATAGACATAAAATGTAGTTTTTACATGGCATGAAAGCATTCCTATTAAGACTTCAAGTTGAATGTGAGCAGCAAAAAATGATTATTGGTTTTAGTCAAACAGCTGGCAGACAAAATATGGTTGCTATTGAAAAACCAACCTTTTCTCGCAATTGTCTGTGGACAGCCAAGATTTAAGTCAATTGCATCACAGTGTGGCTCAGCCAACTTTGCTGCCTTCAGGAAGACATTTGGATCGTTTGCACAAAACTGGAGAAAACAAGAAGTATGTACAGTATTCACAAAGAAGTAAGAACTTATCATAAACATGTACATTGGGAAACTTTATATACCAAACATAGTAAATTATTTATTTTACTGAGCAGACCCTTTGTAATGTGTGTTTCCTTTTATTGTCTCTTAATTGTGACTGTCCATGCGAAAACCTGTATAAATGCACTTCAAATGCGTTCACGTTCGAGCAATTAAAGACAAAAGAAAAAGCACACCTTTTTTATTTTCTGATTGCAAATGTAAATTTAAGAATCCTTTAGATTTATTACATAACTATATTTAAGTGTTTACAGTATTATCATATGAAGCTTCCATCTCATTCAAAAAGAAAATAATAAACAAATAAACAAATATTTATTAAATAAAATACAGAGAATTTACAAACTGGATGAGAGACTGGCAGACGGTCTTGTAGCACTTGTTAAGTATAATCAAGTGCACTACTTTTTTCTATTAACCTATTTTTCTTTCTAGCATACAGGCAGGGGTCTCCCTCATCTGAGTAAGACTTCTGCCTATGGTAAGTTAACACAGTGACTGCTATTTTACTCTGAACTACTTGGTAATTGTTTTTCCTCTGTACATAAAGGCCACCTGTTTCAATTAGCCCTTATGGTTATCACAGGTGGCCTGCACTCAAAACTTTATGCACAGGATTTGTGATGTATGGCATATTACTAGACTTAAATTATTTTTATTTCTCCCCCTCCCCCCCCCCTGATCTTAAGTTTTTGGCCTAACTGTTCATAAAACAGGAAATTAAATTGGCCTGACCTCAACAAAAAAACACACTTCTTGAAGAGAAAAAAATTTGCAAAGTAGATGCTACAAATGACTTCTTACATTATTACTCCTGTCCCTATGGTGGGGGCATTTGATGATAAACTATAAATATGGTGTGGGGCATTTATAAACATTTTTGGACCTAAGGTTGGGAAATTTCACCTATCCCAGCTTCAAAAATAGAAGATGCTGGAGAGAGATCTTTAGTTTTAATTTGATCAGTACATTTAAGAGGAACTTTTTGGTTGGAAATTTCAATGTCCCATAAAACTACTGGGCTTATCTGGCTTGGAACTTCTTGAGGCTTGCCACTGAAGATCATCTTACATGTACCAGTAACTAACTTATGATTTGACATTCGTTCTGTATTTCTGTTCGGGGAACGAACCGGTATCTGTATACCACCCATTGCCTATAAGTAGAACAATTATCGTAGTGAGCCAATGAAGCAAAAACGGGGTATAAAAATTATATTGCCACTAATTGTTCAATCGTTATTGATTCGACTACATGAACGCGTACTATCAATGACTGGAACCACCTAGCGCCAGATATTCTTGATATTATTGACAGTAACACCTTCAAAACTAGAATCCTTTAGCGTCAGTGCCAACCAACCACCCGCCCTATGTCCCAATGGGATTTTGCGGGTCACTATGTAGATGTAGATGTATTATAGATGCATAAAATGATAAATCAGAATATCATCACTAATTCATACACCAGACCAAGACAAGGCAATCAAAATCTTACTTGAACAATCAAGGGGCGATCTCCTTCACAACTCTGTAGGCCATCCCTCCTATATCCAGTATCCCTCACAAACGTCGCTGAGTGCAGCATCGGAGTATAACACAGTTCTGCACCCAGTTTTCGAGACAGCATTCGCCACGCAAGCTCGGACTGATCAACCATTGGTGCCACAATAAATCTCGCTCCTTTGAGAACCTTCCTCCAAAATTCAAATCCCTTTGGTTTTTCTGACATTGTCTAATAGTATGTTAAAAATAACTGCACTGTTAGTTAATGTTTCTCTTCTCGTCTACCGTGTTTATAAAAGGAAAAGCGCGACTGTACATACATTTTCGAATACGTCCGCCATGTTTTTATTAGGGTCACTCTTTTGTCGTAAGTACTTTGTAGTAGCTGAGACACAATGCCCCGTGGACGCAGCAGGATTTTGAAGAAGGATATTCCGGTGGCCAGGCATTCTGAACCTTTGCCAACATGGTGCCAATGATAAGATAGACGTGTTCAGCGGCTCCAGGTTCTTTGCTGAACTTCGATAGCTTTATCACTCAAAAACTAGCTCTATAATAGCAGAAAAATTAATTTCAGAACCCCGCTGCTAGATCTCATAACTTTAGTCCCCTAAAAATCTCCCTAATTTTTATTTCTAGAGGTTGGAACCTCTGCGAATAGTTTTTGCGAACATGAAAGCAACGGCAACATTATTTTTGCCAATGCGAGTAATTTTAGAAGATTTGAATTGTGAAAACTGGCAATTTTAAGCAATGGAAACAAAATTAACGACTGAACTAATGCCGTGGGGAGGAAGTATGTTGAAGGTTCGATTTCATCGACACATAATTATGTTTCTCTAGGGGGGGCTGGAAACGTTTTACCCTAACCAGCCCGGTGAGTTGAAAGGTATGATTAAAATGATAAAAGCTGGGTGATAAGACTTATAAAAGGATATGCAGACATTAGTTACCTGTCAGTCAACCAGCACATACGAGCCTGGCGGGACAGACGATTTAGCATAAAAAGTATTCTGGCACTCCCCCCCCCCTCCTCCCCCCATAAAAAAAATGTATGAAACGAAATGTTTTGTAATTGTTTTCATAAAACCGTTTGTTCTAAATTTTTAATTGAATCGAATATTTATTCTATACAACAAAAATAATTTATGACTCACGAAAGATGAAAAAGAAAAGTTTGTTCCTGTTTATTCTGACTTCAAACAAAAGAGCATATGCACAAGTCTATCAACGTTAAACAGTTAACTACAAGCAAGAACAACGGCCGAAAAAAGCAGCTCTTATGTCCATGTTTATACAAAACTTACATACTCCTGCCAAAGGACCACCTTTCCGTGGCGACCTGCGGGGCTTTTTTGTTGGCACGTGACCAGATCGCGATCGAGGTTTCACTTTCAGTTTGTGCAAATTAGACGAAGTTGCATGGCTTTATGGACCAGTATATGACGATACAAGCTGCAGTAAGTACAGTTAGAGTTTCTTTCGTAAGGCCATTTACTTGCTGCACTCCATGATACACTACTATTAATCAGAATGCAAAGATCCAAAGAGTGTAGGCGTAGCAAAACATGTCTTTCACGTTGAAATTTTTCAATGGTTCATGATGAATATCGTACGTACACTTCCGCATTTTCAAGCATTTTAAGATGCTATGACTTGATACGTCTAAGTATTTCAAAACCTGTTTGCTTGCGTGGAATTGCATGTTGGTAATTTTTTGTCGAAAGCCTCGAGTACTGAGATAGCGGGTTGAGCCACTAACAGATTGAATTTAAGTCAGTTTATCAGGCCTAGGAGTAGGAGCCGTCGAAATATTGCTACGTAACGCTTAATTGAGTCTTAACGTCCATTGCTTTTGGACGTTTTGAATCGATGAAATCGAAACCTCGATTAACATGCGCTCTCTTGGCAAAACCCTGGAATTTGTACTTTGTTCAAATTCCTTGCTTTTGGCTCAAAAAAGCTGTTCAAATGTCCTACAACTAAGCCTAAAATATACATGTCAAATTGTAGCTTCTGCAGTGTTCCAAAAGACTGAATTATGTTCGTTCATCTAACAGCATCGTCAATTTTAATGGGACACCTAATAACTTATCCATTTTGTAAACATTTACACTGTTAGTGTTTCAAATTGCAGCTTCTGTTAGCCAGTGTCTCTGAATAATTTCAGAAAAGGCAGTACTTTAAATACCAGTTATTATTATATATTTATTAAATATTATGTATGATCGTGTCCCTGCCCCTGTGATTCCCCCCGGCAGATTTACATGTGACGTCATAGCTGCTATGTTGGTGTACAAAAACAGTAGAGTTGTCACGAGTTTCTTTTGGTGTGTATATACACCAACATTGCTGCCATACCCTTGAATCTCTGGAGATTGAGTGAAAAACACCAGTAGAGCTTTTTTGAATCTGATTACATGCATATGTAATAATTAGCTAGTTGTTCCCACAGAAGTATGGCTCTCAAACAAGCATAATCATATCTTTTAAGGGCTTGTTTTTATAGGGAAAACAAACCATAGCTGAGACACCCTTCTAACTAGCCTGCATAGCTGGTGCTATTTTGGCTTTTTTATGCACAGGGAATCTAGCGTAACAAAAAGTCCTCTCTCTGCGAAGCACGGACAGTGGGAAACGTTGGTTACGAGTATCAGTGAGATGATTAAATGACACAAAATAACTCAAACCTTTGTTGATGTGTGTTTATTTCTGCTCACGAGGTCCTATTTCCCATATAAACCTTATCTGCAAACCGCGATCGGATGTTCTGTGTTTTTATTTTAAGTTAAATTTTCCCACACACTCGAGTTGCCATTTTCTCTTCATGTTCAAATTGTAAACCTAGTCCAGGCCACACGAAAGAAGTCCATTGCACTGCCTATTTAACGTTTACGTCATGAATATCAAAAATTGATATTAATATGTAAGTTACATTAAAATAGGCTGTGCAGCACATTGGGGGAATGGACTTCTTTCACACGGCCTGGGGCTAGGTTTACAAGTTGAAAAATAAATTACAATTTGAATATGAAGAGAAAATGGCAACTAGAGTGTGTGGGAAAATTCCCTTCAAAACATTACACACAACATTCAATCACGGCTGGTAGATAAGGTTCATGTGGGAAATAGGATCAGCCAGACTTTGTGAGCACAAATCAACACAGTCATCAACGAAGGTTTGAGTTATTTTGTGCCATTTAAACATCTCATTGATCTCATTCTAAATTAGTAAACAGCAAAACGAACTTGAAAACTGACTTAGAGGCCCACTTTCAAATCGTACCGAGTAATTTAACTGTTCTGCAAGTCACAACAAAGTCAACAGTGAAAGATTAGAATTGCTTATTTAAAAATAAACAGTTATTCAGGTGTTTTATTAGTCACTCAAATGCCTCATTTTGCCATTTACTAATTTTTCTATATTAGAATACAGTGAAATGAACTTGAAAACTGACTTAGAGACCCACACTTTCAATTCATACTGAGTAACTTAACTGTTCTGCAAGTCACAACAAAGTCAACTATTTCAGTTAAAATTCATTTAATCTAAACCTAAACTTGTTTTCAACATTTTGAAAGCTATTTGATTTAAACTTTTACCAGAAATTTATTTACATTGTAATTCTTGAAAAGCTTGAAAAATATGTTTGAATATGTAATGAAAGATCTTGTATGCAGAGGAGGAAGTATGTTGATTATATATTATTATTATTGACTATTAAATATTATTATTATTGTTATTAAATTATTATTGATTAGCATTAAGCAGTTAGCAATTAACTCATTTGGTTTTTCAAATTATATTAATTTACATATTTTTGTATCATCCAGAAAATCAGTCCAGTGAACTGTCTGAAGTGAAATATGGATAATGAGGTAAGATTATGCAGTTTGTGAACAACTTGGCAATATGTCTGTATGTAATGGGTACAAAACATCTCCATGAAGAACAACTTACAGTTAAAATCCTACCCAGACATTTCAAGGTGTATAAATTATTGTAAGTCAGTCACTGATATCAAATCAAACTTTAAGGTATATATAGTTACTGTACATTGTACAAGTTTTCATAAAAGCCCATTCTATGTCCATCACAGTGTAAAAATGCAGCAGTAATACTACTACTACTTTAAACTACTACTACTACTACTAATAATATATATATATGTTTAATATTGATAAGTCTTTATTGAAATCCAGTACATGCATCAGACGTGTAAGTTTGCAACAATAAAATAATAAAATACGTAATAGCAATATTTAGATTACAAAAATTGAAAAAGACATCTATTTATGAATGAGCATACAATCATGAAGTGTTAATGTTAGCTGTGTCCACAGTTTAATGTAATACATGTAATCTTTTCATGTTGAAATTTTGTAGTACCATGTTTTATTATCAACTTAATGATACACTATATTAGCCTTTTTTTTTACATATGTTCGCTTAAAGGTAAAATGGATAAAATTATTTAGGCTGTAAAAAAATTTTTTTAAAATTGTATAAAGCCCATCTAATTTTCCTGTTCCCAATGGGAATAACTTAAGAATATAAAGTTTTGAATTTTATGCGGCAAACAGAACCCTGATGATCACTTTTAAGTCGAAAATGTTTGGTTTTATACAATTTTTAAACAAATTTTTTTACAGCCTAAATAATTTTATCCACTATATTAGCCCTAAGGCTAATTCTTCTCTCTCTCTACTGATCCTTAAGGCTTTTGTGGACTGAGCCACGCACCACAACTTTCAGCATAAAGCACCACAACATTAGTTAGCACTTTTTTTTATGATTTTGAGGAAGCACTGCTAGCTACCCTTAGCAAATGAAACAATTTTTCTTATCAGAAGGCTATCTTTAAAAACCATCCTGCCAAATGAATGTTTTTCCTAGCCTATCTTCCCAAAAAATATCACTACCTAAAAACTATCTACCAAAATAGTAGATATTAGACAGGCTACAGTACATGTATAACAAAATCCTATCAACAGGATATACAAAACCAGATTATCTATATTTTTACTAGCTTCCATTTTTTTTGTAACCATATCTTAAACATATCTTTCAGAGAAACACCAGCAAAGAGCTTTTAGGTATACTAGATCTATCTTTTATTTGGATTAACTGACAGGTTAGGTACAAGGTACAATATCTGAAAGCTATCTTCCAATGAAATGCTGGCATGCAACTAGCATACTATCACTACAATTTGATTGGCTAATGTACTCAATATATAAAGAAAGTGAATAGAAAAACTGGATAGTTTGAGAGATATTAAATCACTCTATACTTTGTAAAGTACAATGTAAGGTAGGTTATTTGTATGAAATCAAAGTCTGCATGCTTGTTAATTTCTTCTAAAACAATTAGACTACTCATACTTGTTTTCTTTGAGTCAATTAGTCAGCTCAGAACTTTGTGACTGTGCCTGGTTGACTATTCCTTCTCTATCCCGTGGCCCCTCTGTGAAGCATAAATTAGGTCATCCACACACTTCCGCCACTCGCCACAGTCCTACACCTGACGCAGATAGCATCATTCCAGTTCATGCTTTGCAATCTCAGCTCTTGCATGCTTACACAACCTTTGCCAGTTGTTTTTAGGTCTCTTATGCCTGCTTTTCCCCTGTGGGTTCCATAACAAGGCCTGCCTTGTTGCGTTGTTTAATAGTTTTCTTAGCGTGTGTCCAATCCAATTTCAGGGGGTCATGTGTTTTGGGGGCAGAAATTTGAGGTAAGGTCATGTTTTTGAGCATCATTCTATAGAAGGGTCATAATTTTATTGCTGCCTCTTTTTGAAAGTTTTCCAGCCCCCCTCCCCCCCTAAATAATGACCGCTCCCTAAGATATTTCACTGTACGTACCTATTTCTAATAATCCAAAGAGTGGCTCATCTCTGAACTCCATTGTTTATTTTCTTGTAAACACCTTTGTGGAGGACCATCCATTGTTCCCTGTGTCAAACAAGATTTCCCCATACCAGTGACAAGTAAAGATTCCTTCTTATCTGTGTGTCAAATACAATAAAACACTGGTCATTTTGAATGGCATTCAGTTGGCATTTGATGCAAGTTTGTTTTAAAATGTGTACTGTGAGCCCCATTTGAGATCGTTCATTGTGATGAAGACAAGATTGGTTTTCGATTTTGTTCTTGTTAGAAGTTTACCGTCCAGCGTGTTGAGGTGCAGCTGTTATTTTTAGTTTCCTTGTAAAACAGACTATTTTGCATTTGGGTTGTTTGTAAAAGATAAGAGATTTATTAGACCACAAGTTGATGTAGGTCTCTTTTTCTCTCCAAAAAAAGTTATGTATAAGTCTGTACTAATAAATGTCAAGTTGCAATTGGTTCTCAAGTTTCACAAATATGGTGTGAGCTTGTTTTTTGTCGGATTGAAATACTGTCAATTATGCAACGTTGGAACTATAATTATCCCAAAGAGTTATTCCAATCATTTAAAAGTTCTATGAAAATGTTCTGCAAACTGAACTAAAGTAGAGAATGCTGTCACTGCTTGAAATTTACCTTAATTTGTAGACTGCGAGCAGTCTCTTTTTTTCCCTCATAATCCATCAAGAAAAACTAAAATCAACCTGCAAAGCTGCAAGCGTCAGTCAGTGAGCAACAGCGAACCGCAAGGCTCACTCGTTCGTCACTTTAAGCAATTTATTAAACAGAGTTGAATTTCTCAATGTTGTTGAAAAACGGTAATTACTTTTGTCTTACATCAGGATTCCTAAAGCTCAAAATTGTTTTGAACCGAAAACAAAACAGCATTCTACCACCATAAAATGTTAATGCAGTAACTTACTTGTGCTTCGATCACAACTTCCTGATCATGAACGGGTGGGTTAATTGAGCTATTTGAGTTTTATCCTGTAAGTCATATGGAATCTTCATCCTTCGCTTGATTTTGAATGATCTTGGCCAAGGTTGATTGATAATAAAGCAGGTGGGGTCTACTAAGCCCTTGGGGTGCACGTTGACGAGCATCTAACATGGAATACGCATATATCCCATATATCTAAAAAAATAGCCTCGGGCATCAGTGCCATAAAACGTTGCCGCCCCTTTGCTCCTACTGAAGCCTTGATATGTGCATATAATGCAATAGTACAACCACACTTCGATTATTGCG
>JANRMR010194051.1:0-10421 GCA_025434825.1 Bergia sp. 'catenularis'
TATAGGAGCCTTGTAACTATTGTAATTGGAGTTCTATCAGTTTGAAAACCCGGCCTCTTGCTACAGAGTGAGCTGTTCATTATATTTTGTAAACTAATTGAGAAGTAAGATAATGCTCTTTATTTAACATCATCAGTTATCTGTAATTTTTTTTCCTTTCTTTTTTTTTTAAAAAAAACGTAGGTATGAAATGTACTGTATATTTTCATTATTCATTTTGAAACTGTATTTATTTTTCTTTCTTGGTAATTCAGCATATTGTTTTGCTAGAGGCCTACTGAGCCTCATCAACCCGAGCAGAAGTAAAGTTAATGATGATAATGATAATGATATTTGTCGTGTAGGAATACAAGCGTTGGTAAATCTGATCACTTCCGGTCGAAAAGAAATCCAGAGTTTAGCTGCTGTTACAATAGCTAACATCGCCAAGTCAAGTAATGCCAGAAACGTACTCAGGCGATGTGGAGGAATTCGCAAACTGGTAAGAACGTGTTCTAAATGGACATTGATTACAAGGTCTGTTCTCAAAAGTTGGAGAAAAACAATGGGAATGGGGTTAGTTTCAAAAACTAGGCCAAAAGGATATTTCCTTTCTTTTTCCCTCTTTTTTCTTTATTTTACTTTCTTTTCTCGCTCTTCCTTGTCGTTCTTTCTAGCACTTCCTTTTCTTCTTTTTATTTCCACTTCTTGCTTTTTCTTTTTGTGAATCTTTGCTTCTTGTGAAGGCCAGATCAGATGCCTTGGATCTTTTCCGCTTTGTTTGTTGTTTTTGTTTCAACAAATCGATCAAAAAAGTACACATAACTCACTTTAGTCCAATGTCTTTTACAGTAATCAGTATTCTTTGTCGCTTGCGTTGAAAGGCAAATCTAGATGACAATCTCTCATGCCAAAAGTTTTCTTCTGCGCGAAACTGAAGATGCACGCAAAGGATGCTGGACCATTGATCTGGGTGTTTGAACAAAGCTTATTCAATCCAGTATCATAGTAAGAGTTCCTTCAACGCTGCCGAAAAACCCCAAACCAAAAGACATTAAATTCAAAACAATTAACAAGATTCATACCCATCCAGGAAACTCCTGGAATTGTCTTTGAATTTAGACTTGTTCCTTGAAAACCCCTGGAAAATTGAAATAAAATTTTGGAACTTTCTGAAAATCCCCGGTTTTCCTATATATTTTTGACGAACACGTCCGAGCAAAACCTTTATGTCTTCATATGTTGTGACTCAAAATACTCAGTCTGGAAAACTCTTTGCAAATCTTAGAAAGTGCTGTATTTTCGAAATTGTGAGGGTGTACAAACTCTGATCTAAATCTCAGTTTATTACAAATTCTTTATTAGCCAAGCATCTTGCAGCGAATCTTTTCAGCACATACTATCCATCGTTTTCAACAAGTTGATCAATCAAGCAAACCAAGAAATGACTTTTTCCCTATAAAAACATTCAAACCCCGACCATCGCCTATATGATATGGTTTTCGAATCTAGTTATTTCTTTCGGTTTAAATTTCCAATAGGCCCTTTGCAGCTCGAGATCACATGGTACAAAATTCGCCATACTGGAAAGCAAAAGATTGTGTCAAACTCCAAGACAAAGCTCCATCAACTAGAAAAATGTGATATCACGCTTTTCTCACGCTTTCCTAGTTGATGGAGCTTTGTCTTGGAGTTTGTCACATTCTTTTGTGTTCCAGAATGGTGAATTTTATACCATGTGATCTCGAGCTGCAAAGGGCTCATTAGTAATGTTGTAAAAATTAAGTTTTATTCTTAGCAGCAGCTTTGTTTTAGACAAAGTGACTATTTATATGCTCATACAAATATTAATCCACAAACACACAGTTCCCTCTTTGGTTTTTGCTTGGTCTGTTTCCTAGCTTTACAATCTGATTTCTTTGCTTCAGGTCAAACTTTTGAACTATCAAGAAAATGGTACGACTACAATCAGACGGAAACAAAGCAAGCCCCAAGTCAAAACTGATCTCGACTTGGAAGTGGCGCGAGGCGCCGCCTTGGCCCTATGGAGCTGCAGTAAAAGTGTCCACAGCAGGTCCTCTATATTTAGGGCTGGCAGCGTCCCTCTTCTGGCCAAGCTCGTCAAGGAAGACAAAGACGAATTCCTTATTCCTGTTGTAGGTCTCGTACAGGAATGTGCGGTCGAGGTTAGGTCCGAAGATAAATTCCACGTTTTTCTTAACTCAGTTTGGCTTCCAAAAGCAGCCACCTCGTTTCCTTCGCAGCAGATTCCCTACCTCGGAAGAAAACAAGGTGCCAGCTGCTTTTGGACGCTACTAAGATGATTCTCGTAAAATCTGTGTATTAAATCGAAGATTTGTAAAGGAACTTGAATGAAACACTCACAACCATTTATAGTGAATTAAAGTCATGCTCTGTACGGTATCTTATGTAAGTAAACCAAGCGAACTCGTTCAGAAAAGTACTTAAAGTTTAAGGATGTTTGTAAACTTCTAATGAAAATTCTTGGTGTAAAAGTTTAAATGTAACTTTGAAATAGGGACCAAAAGAGTGAATGTGATACTGAGTGATTTTGAACAATTGTTACAGTGACAAACAGAAGTATCCATGGAAACAAACTAGAATATAATGGATTGTGGGTTTTGGATTGGCGAGTCTAAGATGGACATTCTTAACTAGACCCAGATGCTACGGTACAATAGTTTTTGGTTTCAATGCGGGAAATACCTCGAGAACATCCAACTACAACAGAACAAAAATATGTTCGTTTTCATTTTGTTTATAGACGCGGTACAGACAAGCTTTCCAAAGAGAACGAATTATGCAGGATATCGTACGACACTTGACGACTGAAAACGAAGAACTGCAAATCTACTGCGCAATCGCCATTTTCAGGGTAAGTCTGCTTAAGTGCAAACAAATTACATGCATTTTTATAATGACAGCTTTCGTCAGTATTTCTTACTCAAAAGTATATTATACTTCGGGACAGACAACAACTTAAAAAGATAATTTCAAGATGACCAATATTTAGGCAGGCAAATATGATTAAAGTCTCGAGCAACGTCTGTCACACAGCTTTGTAAAACGGACCAAACACTAAACTCCCTCTTCTGAATAATTGTTCTCATTTTTATTCAAATGCTAGTGTTTAGCTGAAGCTAGGCAGTTTTTCCACAGACGATACAACAAAATCTAACCATGCACACAGAAACGGAGAGAAAGTGGGTGGGTTCAGAGAGTGTGGTAGGGTGGGGGGAACATGGTGTCAGTTTCGGTCGCAATAACGTAACGGCCATACAACGTAATCCGCCATACCGAAAAAGATGGCGGCTGTACGTTTGACCACAATGCCTTGCAAACCTAACTCAGTGAATAGGTGAACGTGGAAGACCATTGTTTGGTAAACGTGTCCATCCACAAACATCATTGTGTATGCTAGGTTTGAAGTTTTTAGATCTTTTCTGTACGTTTTTATGAACGTTTTCAGGCTTTTTGCGCGCTAGGAGTTATGGGTAAATGTACCAGTCGCCATCTTTTTGGTTACGGTCAATTCGAAAAATATCCAGGCATGCAATGCAAACATATTGTTACTTTTCTGTGTAGTGTGCGGAGGATGAAGACACGCGAAAGGTGGTTCGACAATTTGGGGGCTTGGAGCCGCTGGTCAGATTACTGTCTTGTTCAGAAAACAAGAAATTGCTGGCTTCAGCCACTGGAGCCGTCTGGAAATGCGCTGTTAGTTCCAAAAACGCAAAAAGGTGTGTAACGTACTTTGCCGAGGGGTTTCCTGTCTTGGTCCATAAATTGAGCAAAATGATTTTTTTTTTCTCTTCTCTTCTCTTCTCTTTTTTTCTGTTTTTCTCTTCTCTTTTTTTTCTTTTCTTTTCTTTTCGGTTTTTTTTTTCAGTTTCTTGATAACTATTAAACTTACCTTTTGTCCTCCCTTCCTCAATAACTTACATTTGTTCTTAATGATGAGTTTGGGGAGGCATACCTTTTGAAACTTTCTGAGAAACGTTTCTCGTCCATATCATTATCTTTACTTAACCATTAAAAATCATCCATGCATTGCCAAGCGTAGAATGATCTATTTTCAATTATTCATGATCAGTTCTCACACCCTTGTTAGATTTTTGGAGCTCAATGTCCTGGAGACTCTCATTGGCTTTCTACAGTCAGAGAGGGAGGAGCCCGAAGAGGTAAAAAGACAAATTTGAGACTTTACGTCGGCCATTGTACACAGCGTTAAAACTGATAACTAAGTTACAGATCACATTCATACCAAGATTAGGCCTTGCGTTAACTCGCATGGACTTGCGTTGAATGGATGGATTTGTGTTGACTTAAATGTACTTTTGTTGACTTGCATTGTCTTGTGTTGACTTACATGAACTTGCACTGACTTGCTTGGACTTGTGTGCGTCTTGCAGGGACTTGTATTGGCTTTTATGGATTTGTGTTGACTTACATGAACTTGCACTGACTTGCGTGGACTTGCGTGGACTTGCGTGCATCTTGCAGGGACTTGTATTGTCTTCCTCCGTCTTTGAATGAGCTCAAATTTATGTTACTTGTTTCTTTGATTTTCATTGACTTGCAAACGAACAAGATAACCCAACGCAACACGAAAGACTGAAACTTGTGTTGACTTAAATTAGTTTGCGAATCTTTTGGCACAAACTTTAAAATGTACCAATATGAATGTCCACCTTCATGTTTTATACTCAGGTTCAAATTCACGTGGTGGGCGCGATAGGTGAATTGGCCAAGGAACAAAAGGGCAAAGAGGATTTGCTCAGATTCAATGGCTGCAAAACTCTGGTGGAACTACTTAACATTCCGAATGACGAACTCAGAACCAATGTTGCCAAAGCTTTGGCCGCATGCGCAGAAGCTTGCTACTGTAGAAGGTGAGTAGTCATCACTCGTTCCCAACCAGCTGTAGAGGCCTTTTCCTGACAGAAGTGCATGAGTGTATGAGGAGTTACGTGTATTATTCCATATAGGATTACATTCGGGAACACTAGTGATTATCCGAATTGACAGTTACATACAGCTGCTTTTGTACATTTCGATAAAACAAAATCACACTGTTCAATTGAAGGGATCAAGGTTTGTTGTGTATATAAAAACATAGTTGCATTTGTGTTAAACGTGCATCCGTTATCGTTCATGTTACTATAGTCCATTTTTTGCTTTAAGTTTGTTATCATTATCATTCTTCCCATTTAGCTTGACCTTGAGACTTTGTACGAAACGTTATTAAACTTTTTGTACGAAATAGTATTTTGAAGTTCTTCTGTTTTTCAAACAGAGTGATTAACGATCTTGACGGTTTACGCCTTCTGTGGTCGCTAATGAAGCTTAAAAACCCGACGGTGAGTTCAACTTATTTAGGTCATTCACTTCGAATAGTTGATAATTGATAGTTGAGAGAGCATTAAAGGTCTGAAAAAGTCTGTGTTGTCAGTCACAAATCAATAATTCTATTCACAAATAGCATGCCAAGTGATTCAGCGTAACTATTTCTTGAGCTTGAATTCCTGCCTGCCGCCATCTTGAATCCACCATACCGAAAAAGATGGCGGCTGTACATTTGACCACAATGCCTTGCGAAGCTAACGCAGCGAGTAGGTGCAAATGGAAGGCCACTATTTTAAGAAACTTTTCCATACGCTAACAACATTGTGTATGCCAGCTTTGAAGTTTTTAGATCCTTTCTGAACGCTTTTATGAGCATTTTAAGGTTCGCGCGCTAGGAGATCACAGACTTTGCCTATCACTATACATTTCATGGTGCTTTATACAAAGGTGAAAATTAATCATTCTTTTCCATTCAGTTATGAATTGTAGGGAAGACAACAAATCGTTTCTCAAAATAAAAACTGGAACGGCAACTGATCATCAGTAGGATTCTAAAAATGTGTGAAATTTTACAGTTAGTTTCGACTCCACTAAATCCAAGACCAATTGCAGAACATTTTCGGCGGAAACACGCACCTAAGTGAGCACAGCTACTGAATAACAACATAGGTTAAGGATTCCAACAAAACGTGTTAGATAATGAAAGTACTTGTAAATCAAGACTTTCAACCATAATGATTTGTCTGCAGGTTGTTGCGAACGCCGCTTGGGCCGTCTACCAACTGATGGAGGATACACCTGTGAGTAACTGGGAGACTGGGTAGAGTATGATGCATTGTCACACGTGGTAACGCTAATGTTTTGTCACGCAATGCTCATTAGTACCACCGCCATAATATGAAAATAAATTGAATGACAGTTGGCTGCTTCTTTTAAGGGAAATACGACTGAAAACAACTTGCGCTTCACATTAATTTTGTATACATCACTAAATGTTCACGATTAGCCGTAGAACAAAGAATTACAAGCACGCAATGGACGGTAACAGGTAAAATTTGGCGGGTCAATCCAGGTTTCTAGGAAATTATCCATCTACCCCTCCCTTAGTTAGGGTTAGAGTCAAGGTTAGGGTAAGGTTTGGCTTTAGGTTTAAGGGAGGGGTGGGTGGGTCATTTCCCAGAAATCGGGATTGATCCAATTTGGCTGATCACAAGTCACGGGTGTGTCCATAAATGTCAAGATTTGTTAAGAGGTGTCTAGTTTTGTCCAGAAGTACCAATAAGTGTCTATGGGTGTCTGAAGATTTTTAGATTTATCTAAAGGTATCTGGAGGTGTCCGGATTAACTGTAAGAGTTCATCTCAACAACCTCTTCAATAAGAGTCAAAGAAAGAATTAGAAAAAAGTGAAGAGCGGCTACAAATTCTAACCAGCATTATGTGAATTAAGCTAATGAAATATACCTGATGTAGTTTCTATAGACACGTTAAAACTTGTCTTGAAAATATTATGAAAATATTGCTTGGATTAAAATTTGGATAACAATTGCTCCCTGATTGTGGAAAGAGTAGAAAAATTAAGATATTTCTCATTGCACATCTTTATTGCTTGCACAATTTCCCGTCTAAAGCCTTACTCGTCTAACGTCAGCTCCACAATCAAATGCTTGAGGGAAAATTGGGATTATCACTTAGCTTGAGCTAGGATCAGTGAGTCATGAGTGTTGATTTTGCAGATCAGCCTATTTGTTTTAAAGTTATTACGTTTTTGTTATTTTCTGCTTGTCTGTTTGTAAACTATTCTTTTTCATTGTTTTATTTGCATCCATTCCATTATTTTAGGAAGCCTGTGAGACTGCTCGTTCGTTCGTTGGGGGATTTGAACTGATAGTAGGGTTATTAAACCTGGAGGACGTTGAGGTTGGTTGCTCATTATTATCTCATTGCCATTTTATCACTGAGCCTCCTTCCTTTTTGACCCTTTCTAACTATAAATGTCTTAAAATCCAGACAGATTATCTCCTTAGGGTTGTTTTAATCGTGATCAGTACTGTCCCTAATACGTCCTCTATTTCTCACAAGCGCACTGTCTGCAATAAACTCACCATTTCCAATAAGTGCACCGTTCCTTATCAGCAATTCCAACTCCATAATAAACGCACCGTCTTTGATTAGCGCACTGTCTCTAGCAAGCCAACTATCTCCATTAAATACGTTGTCCCTAATAAGCGCCTTATATCTCACAAACGCGTTGTTTCCATAAACGCAATGTCCCTTGCAAGTGCTCTCTTTGATAAATACGCTGTTCCTAACAAGCTCACAGTCTCCTAATAACCGCAGATTAATTTTGTCGCATTCTTTAATAAGTACAATGTCTGTCATCATCAAAAACAGTTAAAGCACCGTCTATAATACATTGCAGTCTTCGATTAGCGCACTGTCCCTAATGAACGCATTATATTTAATAATAGCATTGTCTCTAATAAGGGCATTGCCTCTGATAAACCAGGTAATCGGACATTCATCACGTGCTTGGAGTAAGCCAATCAGCGTGCGCTTTCAGATCTGTCCAAAAGGCACCATCCCAGAACGCTTTGCGAGATTAGTAACGATCGCTGTTGGTTTTCTCGTTTTGCTAAAGAAACGAATTCCATAAAATGAGCTATTAAACAGACAAGTTGTGGTAATTACACTCAACAAAGAAGTTGCTTCTTAGCGCATGCACAACTTTAGCTGGTAAATGTATTCAAAGATAATGCGTTTTGATAGTACTCAGAACTGCTTTAAATTTAAAACGGCGGCCATCTTGAGACCATTTTATGCGCGCGCGGTGTTTTGGGATGGTGCCATATGATCAATTCAGTCAGGCGTTCCTAGCACGCGAGAACCGATCATCTGGAACGCATTATAGTCAGTAAACCCAGCACTTTCTCAAAAGCACGCACTATCTCACATTTTATACGTTTCTGTTTTATACATTTCTGATACCAGTATTGTTTCTAGCGAGCAAGCAAAATTAAATCTAAGGTTAGCGTATTTCCTTTTATTAGCGCACTGTTTTTTTATTAACGTAATGTTTTCAAGTAACAAACATGTTTTCGTTCTGTAAACAAATAGGTAGGGTGTGCTGATTAATACTTATTTTGTTCATGCCAGATCCTAAGAGGTGTATGCGCAGCAATATCAAACATAGCCACTGACCAAGAGAACGTGGGCGTATTGACGGACTATGGGGTTGTACAATTACTGGCTGGTTTAACCCACAAGGTATGCTGGAAATGACGTAATGTTCTCGTGACTTTATTTAATATTCAAAAGCTAGAAAAAGTCTTAAAGTGGGAAAACGCGTTTTGTTTAAAGTCATATTTGGAACCAATATGCTTTGCGAGCGTTATTGATTACGTCTAATCAACATTAAATGTAATTTATTGATTCAGCCAACACGAAGTTTTACCCTCTTATTTGAGTAAGAAAAGTAAATGACAATACACTGTCACTGTGACAAAACAAAATTTTCCGTTTGAACTTGTTGGGCCCGAGAAAATCAATTCTGGCACACGCTAAGCATCTTGGATGCAAATGGTTCTTTACAGAGTAGAACAGGAGAAGTGAGAAGGTCTGTGAGCCAGCAGAGACAATGGCGAGAGAGACGGACTACCACGACGGCCAATACTCCAATATTTCTGGAAATAAAGATATCAGATTTAGCATAACTGATAACTGTTACACAATGACAAATAATGAGTATTCCGGATTCGCAAGGGTTTATACTTGATCATGATTCCAGGATAATCAACGAATATCTACAACTCTGTGACTCGATGTGCGTATTGATATTGTTACACTTTCTAACGGTTATACGCATGCTTCAAATTGTTTAGAAAAAATCTGGGATGGAAAGCGGGATTTTGAATGAATCCCGAGCAGACCGTTTACACTTTTCAAATACAAACTTACTACCTTCGCAAACCGATGCAAACTTTCAGCAATCCAAACAAACCCTAAAGCAAAAGAACAGTACATATTCACTAAGGGAAAGCAACAAACCAGTAATACCACAGCCTCGCACTGACTTACCCCTGGAAATCAATCACATATGGAGCATCAACACTGTGGAACAACCAGAACGGTTCTACAACCACTGTCAATAACTCCTATTCAATTAAAAATTTGGTGAAGGAACAACAAAAACTATCACATTTTTACCAAACTGTATAAGAAAACTAACGATTTTATATACTTTTAACCACTACAAATTAGATTATCAGTGAGGCAGATAGCTGTGTATTAAATTGTCAGATATACAGTTACTCAGTTAAACCGTTAGTTAGACAGTTAAACAACAAGGAAGTTAGGCACCTAATTTTTGTGAAGGGACATTACATCGTAATTTTTATTGATGCGTCCATTGATCCTATTTTGTAAATATTAAAATAAATTCCCCCCCCCCCCCCCCTTCTTATATAGCACAAGGCCACATCAGCTGAATAACTGTCATCCGTTTTTTACCGTTTATGAATAAGAGATATTAATATGATTTTGATTATGACTATGACTATGACTATGACTATAACTATGGCTATGGCTATGACTATGACTGCCTATGACTATGACTATGGTTAAGACTATGACTATGACTGACTATGACTGATTATGACTATGACTACGACTATGACTATAGCTATAACTGTGGCTATGACCAAGATTAAAATTACGGTTATGATCGTGATTATGATTACGATTACGATAAACGGAACATGACCCCCAGTGACTACAAATACGGTATCATTATCCCCTGTGAAAACTATCGGCTTACGAATAACCGTGGCTCTTTTATAACAGACCGATTCCGAACTGAGGCGATACGTTGCGGAGGCAATCTCGCGTTGCTGTACGTGGGGTACTAATGCTTCAGACTTCTGCCGCGCAGGCGCAGTGGAACAGATGGTGGAGTACTTGAGTGTTAACGATCCACTTCTGCACAGATCTGCGGTTAGAGCACTTCATGAGCTGGCCAAGACTCCACAGAGTTGCATCATAATGCACGAACGGGGAGTGGTCAAGGTTAGTGCAATGG
>JANRMR010194062.1:0-10421 GCA_025434825.1 Bergia sp. 'catenularis'
TGCATAGGAGTGATTGGCTCCATGTTTTACTCAACTTCCAAATTATTGTGATTCATTTTATTAAAGTTTTTTGGCATTTGGACACCAATAAGGTTTCTTCAGATAACCAATCTTGGTTAATACAATTTGTTCTTTAAAGTCTCCAGAACATGAGGCAAGCTTTGGTCAGTTTTTAAATTCAGATTTTCATTTTGAATTATTTTTACTGCAGGGCCTCCTAGATCCTTAAAAAGCTTAGAAAGTCTTATTTTGATCTTTGTAAAATTAACGTCTTAAAATCACCAGAAGTTCTGTTTGAGGTCTTAAAAAGTATTAAATTTCTACTGAAGTTGAGTTTTTCCCGTGAACACATTTTGAAGCTCACTTTTAAGCAAAATCTCTCTGAATTTCCTGGTTTTGTGTTGTGAGTCTTCTATCAAAAATAGGTCTTAACTTTTTAAATTTGAGGCCTTGAAAAGTCTTAAAAAGGTCCTAAATTGTTGAGACATTAGCTACAGTAACTACAGGTACTATTACTTCACTAGTTGTACGGTATACTAATTATCAGCATCTTTTTGCCACAGAATTTGATCAAGGATCTCAAAAGAGATTACAGAAACAGTCGGCTAAGAAACAAAGATGTTTCATTCATTTTTACCAGAAGTGATGACAACATGGATGTAGATGCATACCTGAGGTAACAGATTGAGAAAAAAACGACTTTATTTATGAAATTCTTCTTCTGAATAGTGACTAATGGGTCATCCATTTTTTGACCACTTTCACGATCAGCCCCCTCTGCCAAGAACGTAGAAACTGAAGTAGTAAAAATGAGGGTTTCGTTAGTGGGTAGCAGGAGTTTAAACCTTTTTTGGAATGCAGGCACAATTTTTACCATGTCCACTGGGGTTAGTGCACGGTATTTCGTGTCGAAGTATCATGTTAAAAATCCATACTGCTGAAACAGCATCATTTTTATTATTGTTTTGAAAAACATTAATACCCCTTAATCTCCCCCCACCCAAAAAAGAAAAATTCACTTTGTACATGTATGTTTTTCAGATTGATTAAAAAATTGGATGACCCCTAAGTGCTGTGCATTTGTTGTATAACAACGGAAATTATGGTAATGAATTAGGCAAACTACTTAATTTTAATTCCTGAAGAACCCATAAGGTTATTAAGTCTTTGGAGAGTGTTCCTTATCACATTACAAAGATGAAAATAGCTCAGCGCGTGTGAAAAGAAGTGACTCTGAAGACAGCAAAATTAAAACAGTCGAAGGCTTAGGAAAACAAAATTACGTATAAATAAATGGAAATCTTGGAGACAATGACCTTAAATTTAGCCCTGGAGTATATTCTCACTTGCTACAGCAAAATCTATCCAATGATGTTCGATGAACATGTTTCCTAGCGGCCCATTATGTATTACAGAAATTCTAGTTCGGCAAATTTATTTCAATACAGCGCTTGAGGACATTAATATTTTAAAACTCACAGAACTGCTTTTCTTTCCCTTTAACGTTGGACGAAATGGTAATAGTAGAATGTTGTTATCAAGAAATGGTATCTTATGCTTTGTACATCTTATGTTTTTCGTGCCAACAGTGAACTTGACAAAAGTTCAGATGAATACAAGTACTTAAATGCATCTAGAGAAGAGATTAAAAAAGAGTCGAATAGGAAAAAGGTAGAGTATCTACGAGTATAAATTCCTGATAAGTGTTTATGATATTTCTTCGATTGTGTCGCATTACAAGTCAAATAGTGACTGAGTTGCTTTAGATAGCATATCTAGAGTGCTTATTAAAGAAGGGGACATAAACCATCATATGATTTTTTTCCACAACTTGTTTTTTATTTTTTTTTAATGAGAGAAATAAAGAGTGAGATTACAAACAGGTCATACCCATGTTTTAAAGTTTCTGGAACTATTTTCCAAAAGATACAGGTATTTTTAAATGTGTTAAGTCGGAAGTGCTTTAAAAATTTCTCAAGAAATTTCATCTGACCAATGGCCCTATAGAATGGGCCCACGTGTACGGAGAAAGAGAAAAAATCTGCAATCCCAGCGTAATTCTAACAAACGACCTCCGTTAAAGATCACCAACTGAGCTACAAGGCCTGATATTAGTGCTGCTAAAATTAGGGGAACTTTCTTTAAGCATTTTAAGCATTTAAGATGGGAGCTGGCTTTGGGTAATTAAGATGGTAATGTACGGCAATGAACACATGAGTGAGGGGGTAACCATTAAGGTTTGGCCGCTCAGCACTAATAAACAGATACAGTTATTTTTAAATGTGTTAAGTTAAAGAGCAGTACAAATATCCCAAGTAATTCCTTCTGAGCGATAGGCCTAGAAAGGAACTGGGCCCCTAAAGAGAGAGAAAAAGTCTCTGACCCCGGTGGGATCCACGATCTCCGGAACAAATCACTGTTGCTCTACGAACTGAGCTACAAGGCCAGATAGGAGGTGGCCGTGGGTAATTAAGATAGTAATGTGGGCTGCTTGAACAGATCACTGTTGTTCTACCATCTGAGCTACAAGGCCAGATAGGAGGTGGCCGTGGGTAATTAAGATAGTAATGTGGGCTGCTTGAACAGATCACTGTTGTTCTACCATCTGAGCTACAAGGCCAGATAGGAGGTGGCCGTGGGTAATTAAGAAAGTAATATGTGGTATTACCTGTTATGTGTTGTGACCGCCAAATAAGGAACTTTCATATTTAAAAATTGACTAAGAATTTCTAAATTTTTTCTTCGCAATTCTTATTTCGTTTTTGTTTGCCAGCCGTACTTTATCTTGCGAGTCAGGATACTCGTGTTGCCCTGTAATGATTTCCTACATCTTCTTTCGTAGCGTTCAGAGATGAAGAAACGATTAAAGATCAAGTGTGCCGAACGTAGGAACAGCAGGTGCAAGAAGTGTTTCCAAGATAAGCTTGCTTCAAGTTACAAGGTAGTAATTGTTGACCGTTGATAAAGCCAATAGAAACTAAGAATGTACGGGAAAAGAAACAAGATATATTAGAACAAGTTTTGAATTTTGAAAAGTTTGGACATTGTTTTGAATTTCGAGTAGAATTATCCACCATCATTTTGGTGTGAGTCTATGCTCTGCAAAAGCCGCCCTATTTTCTTTTAAAGTTTGTGTCATCTAACGCCATTTAAGGCATGAACACGATGGATAAAATTGGTGAGGTGTTTTCCAGCTGTCATGCCCTTCCTTTCCACAAAGTTTTGTGCACTTACGATGCTTAAGTTTCCAGGCCACTAGGATATTGGGTACTTAAGTTTTGACTTACTATGACATCTGTGTTTGAATTCAAATACAAAGTAAGAGAAAAGTTTCTAGTTTTTGATGAAGAGAAAATTTGGCATTTCAGGGAATAAAGCATCTTGCAGAAGCTCCCATCTATAGTGTTTCTGGAGGAGACTATCTAAAGATAGTTGTAGATGACGAGGATGGCCTTTTTGAAGAGCCAGAGGAAACTGGAGTTCCGCCTTTGCAACAATCCATGCACAAAGTTGCAGAGAAGAATTTATGTGGAAAAATTGGGGAGTAAGTACAAGTGAACATGTTAATTGGATACCCGGCTGAAAAACGCTTTTGCTGTCAAGTACGACTTTAGTATTGCCTTAATGCGTGTAGTTAAAGTCGATACTTCTGTTCTAAGAGCTAACGCCGCCTAAGCTAAAGACTTTGTTTGGTTTCCCCGGTTGCCGCCATCTTAAAATGTGACGTAAATAAATAATTGATGTGATGACAGTGCAAGGGAGGAGGATTGTTTTTGGAGTTGCAATCAGGCATGTTAAAATGATATAGAAAGTGGTTTGACACTGATTTAAAATATAGTTGTTGCTAAACGTTTCGGGTGCCAACTGCCCCCTTCTTCAGTAGTTATAAACTGAAAACTTAAAATGCACAACTGCACTGAACAGAGCTATTGTTTCTTGCACAAAGATTTGTATATATCCGGAATGCTAATGTGGTCATTCCCTGCATTTTCCTCAGCGATTGAAAACCACGCTTCCATAAAAAGCCGTTGGTGTGAATTGGTTTCGTGTGCAACAATGGTAATGTTTTGGTAGTCCATAGTGTGCTGTGTGAGTGTAGTATGCTGTGCAATTTTGGACATTTTGTCGTTGGTTTTCTCAGCCGTTTGGTGTTCAGCTCGTCCAGTGCTCAGAGATCTAGTAGTCTGACAGGAGGTCTGGCACCGCAACTATGTTACGTCACGTTTATAGGTGACTGCACGTGGGAAATAATCAAAGTAAATTGCTTGGTGCAGGCTCAGTAAAAATAGTTAACGAGTTAACACTAAAGGATTACTGAAGTTGTATTTCAGAGCTAAAGTTAAGGTGAATTGAAATGTCTAATTATCACTGGAGCTGGTTTTGTGGTTCAATGAATTTCAGCTTGTGCGTGTTTCGGAATCGCGAATGATTGTCAAGTATGGGAACTGATTTTAGTTTCAGTTTTTAAGAATACTATCCTTTCTGCAAAACTCGCAAGACTTATGAATATCCGTTTTAATTTACTTCGGAAAACACAGACAAGCTACAGGGATTTGTGCTCCTGCATCAAGGTTAAATCATTTGCGAATTGAAACATTTTATATGTAAATATTTAATTTGAGGATAAATCTTGAATCCACTTATTTTAATGTTTTTAAGCTCCATCTTTTACCAATTTTATCTTTTTATGTAGATATTAAATAAATTATTGCCTTTAAAATACTAAATGATTTAAGGCTATAAATCTTTCTTGTTTGCAAATGCTAAATGTTTGTATTTTTTAAAATATTTTTGGAAGCTTTTTGTTAGAATTTCATCATTCTAAACTCCATTGTAATATCGTTTTTTTTTCAAATCATCTCCCATATTTTTCTGAAAAGTCTTTGTCAATCCCAAAGATCTGAAAGACTTTCAGATGAATTTCAAAAAATTCCTATGTTTTGTTAAGCATTTTTATTTTGCTGTAAGTGTTTGTGACGGTAGTTTTTGCTTGTTTTTCCAATTTAGCTACCTTATCGATGTCAAAATATTTGCTGAGGAGTTACAAAAGGAAAATGTCCGAATCGAGCAGGTACTGTTTGCATTTTCAAATTCAAAACTCACTTGCAAGGGTTACAACCATCACTGAAAATTTCCTTAAATTGTGTTCTTATATAAATTCAATAACAAATGTATACTACTTTTCACTCTTTCCCACAGCCAGAGTTGATAAGTGCTGCTTTAACAGACAAGCTTATCACTTCTTTGGAAAAGCAGATACAGTCCATCATCACAGAGATCGGCCAAACCATTGGGAAAATCAAAAACGATTTTGCTGAATACGTTGCTAAAGACTTTGATGAGGCAAATGCACATTTTCTAATAGAAAAATGGAAGAAGGTAATCAAAGTCTAGATAAGATAGCGCAACAAAACATTTTTTTCAGCTTGGCAAAATGTGTTTTACAGTTAAGGGAAGTGACTTGAGAATTATACTCACAAGATCTTGTTGTAGTTTTCAAGACTGTGGCGAAGTTTTAAGCAAAAATTGAAGGCCCATTTTAGCATTTTGAAGAAGACGGCGGCCTGTCGGCGGGTCTCTTGTCATTCCGAAATTTATTTCGTTCCAATTGCTCAGATTAAAAATCCCCGAAAGACAATGTAGTTGTGACACAATGTTCTTTCCAAATTAAGAAAAACGGGTACGAAAGATGATTTTAAAGAAAAAAAGTGTTGTTTTATATCTTTATAGTTGCCACATCAAACCCAAAAAGCGGTGATCTCTCGGGATGGTTATTTTGAAAGGAAAGGTCGAGACACAATCGACCTCTACATTGATGTTGTGGAAAACTCAGTGCAGTGTATTGAAAATTGCGGACAAGCTCTCGACGATCTCCAAGACCAGCTTGAAAAGTTTGGTGACAACTGGATGAAAGAACAAAACGCAGCATCTGCACTGAAACAGATGTCAGAGAAAAATCCCAATTCAGAGAGATTTATCTCTGCTAGGAAACTCAGAGATGTGGTAAGAACTATGCTTTGTTTTTATATTTTTGGAATAGTACGCGAGTTTTGATTGATCGAGACTACGTATTCAAAGCTAAGCATTTTGTTATGTAAGAACCATTTTAGCAGAATTAACAAATGGTCTTATAGGCTAATCTGATGATACGAGGTAGTCGCCAAATCAAACTCTTTTCTAGCTGTCAAAGCTGGGAATAAACATTTGTAACCCGGCTTGCCCACGTGATCAACGCATGTTGGAAAAGATCACGTTTTTATTGTTTGGTACTGGTAAAGACGAAATTGCTCAACTGCTCAATGACAAGAACTCTCTTATCACTGAAAGAGCAGCTGTAAAACAGTCAATAGGCTTTTTGTCAAGAAAATTATTCCGAGAGGTCGTCTAATTTTAAGGAACGTACAACGAATGAGCAAAACGAACTTTTGATGTTTATCTCAACGCCAGGAAGAAAAGCGTGGAACACTGGTTGATTCAAGTACATACTACCCTATATAACAAATGACTTAATGACTGACCCCTTTGGCAAAGTTTTCCGGTTGGCCCTCGATTCTGCATCTTCCCTTTGACTCTGTTCTTGGGGAACATTGAGAATCCTTAATTTCTCTTGGAACAAATTATTAAGTGTTTAATGGACAACCGTAATATCGGTTTCGGAAAGCAGTAATATTTCTTAGTTTCTGACGGTGCACGAGAAAGAAAAGAACATAAAAAAATCTTACAGTCTTTGGGTTTTGAGACGTGCAGGTGAAAGTACAAAAAAACATTGTTCATTGCTTTTCTCTGTGGAACATGAGATTTGTCATTCCCTTGGGAAGAAATGTTTTACCTCGGCCTTCGTCTTGCCTCAGGTAGCATTAGTTCATGCGGTTTAAGGCAAATTCTTATGCCCCACAGAACACGAGTCCACAGCTATATAATCTCACTCGTACTAAACAACAAATGCGTACGAAAAATGATAAATATGAAAAGTGCAGTATGGGGTAGTTAAATAAAAGATTTCAAAAAGTTTTTGGCTCTGACTTCTATAAATACGGTTTTAAAAATGTGTTTCCGAAAAAAAATCACAATTGTTCTTCATTTTGTTAAACGAGTCAGTTTGTTACTTTCATACAAGTTACAGAGGAACAACTTTTTCACTCGAAACACCCTTTTCACTAAATTGCATGCCAGAAACTTCACCAAACAGACTACTCGTAATTGGTTTACAAAATGTATTAGTTCTCACTGAAGATGCTCCTCTTTTTATGCTTGAATAAAATATAAGATACATTTACTTGTGAGCTTTTACTCTTTTCGTAAGTTCTGGAAGACACATGAGCTCAGGAAGTTTGTATCTAGAATAATTGACAGGGCTGTTTATGCTTTTAACTTGTACAATTTGTTGACAGTAAGTCATGCAGAATTCTTTCAGGGTTCAAAACCGTTGAGGAATCTGAAATCAGATATAAATGGAGTGCAAGAGCTTGTAACTGAGTTGATAAGAAAACAGGTAAAGAAGGAGATTGTCCCATTGTGTAAAGCGCACGCAAGAAAGAAGAAGGCAATGTATCACGTCGGTGTTGAGCTCATGCAGAAGTTGGAAAGCTTGAAAGAAAGTGTTGAAAGAACTGCACAAAATCAACTTGGCGTAATTGAGGTAAATGCTAGGTACTGTTAAGTCTAAAATAACTGCACAAAACCGGTAACTGTAATTTCCCAACTTATTCAAAAGAAGTTTTTTCATAAACACTTATCTCTCACAAAGTGAAAGAAAAATAAACCTTAGATTTTATTGTAGTGGCGATTAACAGGGAAAGACATTACTGTCATTAGATAGCATTTGAGATAGATTTGTATAGGTAGTCGCATTTTTTGCAATACTATTTGGGAAACATTACCCTTTTTCAGAAAATAACTTCGCCTTTGTTCAAATACAAGGCCAATTAATGTAATTTAAAAAGTGTTTTAACTTAAATTTCTAAAAACGCACCGAAAGTATGCTATTAATTGTTAGGCCATCCTCAATTTTTTCCCGATTACCGTCGTTTCTTATCGTCAAAATAGATTCGGTTGGTAAAACTGTAAAAATGCATGGCTAGGTCTTCCTTTCCGATTATGTAGGTGGAATTAAAATTGGCAGATACTGGTTTGTGTGAAAAACAATAAAGCAATGGTTTCGCTAGGTAAAACATGAATTGGAAATATTACTTACAGATTTGGCCGACTGCAAAATTGGCTCAGCTAGTTGTTTGTAAAACTATGTCGTATACCGGATAAGGTTGAAAGTCAAACTAAGGACGAGTTCTCAGAAGTTACACTTGACAATGAGTGATTGATGAAAGCTGGATAAACATTTTGATACTAAACAGCTCAATTTTCTCTTATTTCTTGCCTTTGTTACTTTTAGGTCGATTAGACTGTCGTGAACAAAAAAGTGGAGGTAGCATATCTTGATATTAAAAGTATTCTCTTCTCAAGCCACATAAGCAAGCTTCTACCGCGGCTTTTTGCAACGTATTAAAATGAGGTATTGAACTCTTGTTTACGAAATTAGACTTAATTTTCCGTCATCATTTCCGATTTTGCAAACGAACCCTCGCTCGTCGCTACTCGTCCGCAATTTTAGATTGTGGGGAACGCCATCTTAAGGTGCCACAGTAATGTGCAATATTTCTGATCATGGGAAGGAGGTTCTGTAAAACACAGTAGGCACTTCATGAATGCCTAATAAGTGAGTCCGTGGCCTTTTCATCGATAAGTTGTTTTCAAGATGGCGTCTCCACGACCTAAAGTTTAAGAACTTCCAATGGCTAGTTTGTAAAACTGGACAGAGATAGTGGGAAACGCGTAAAAAAAATTCAGTACCTCATTTTAAGGAAATATGTTGCTGAGAGCCGAGAGTCCCTTTAAAATAAAACAAAATACCTCGTCCGAACATAGATCTGTTTTCGCGATTTTCATTTACTGAAATGTGTTTGATCCGTATTTAGCAAAATAGTAAGAAGGAACTTGACAAGTACAAGGAAAGTGTTGTGAACCAGCTAGTTGCAGCTGCAGCTGCAAACCTTGACCAGAAACCTGCTGCCGGAAGCCGTGGAAGCTTTGTCAACGAATTAGTGAAGGGTATCATGGAGCTGTTTGAGGAAACATCAACTTGAACAGGAAAATTCTAAGTGTAATTTTACATGGCGCTGAGACAGTGATCGAGAGAACAGCACTTACAGTTTTTGGTGGTACATCGCTGTGAAAACGATTGCAAGCAGTCTCTCAAGACTTAAAAATGGTCATGTTACTGTGATTGAGATCATAATATACATAGATAGTGCTGTGGCAGTGATTGAGAGCCAAGTGTTGCAAGAGTAATTCCATTCACATTGCTGTCTTAGTGATGTGCTCATTAGTGGAGCAGTGATGACACTTGACAGTTCTGTAAAGGCGATGTTGCCATTACACTAGTATTTGCTTTCCTTTGTTGTCGTAACACTGTTGTTCCTACAGCAGGCTTGTCACGGTGCGTTAGTTTGGGTCCTTCTGTGTGTACCATAACTCATTAACGTTACAATAGAATTGCGTCGTTTCATTGGTTATTTATTTTATTATTTCCCAATACGGCCACCCCTCGATGATGAGGATTATTGGCCGGGACCAACGGCTTAACGTCCCTGTCCGCGGACGGTGTGGCGAAAGAAGGTTCCGAAATAATTCAAGCCTCGACAAGACCAGGGTTTAAACCCGGGACGTTGGATTGGCAGTCAAATATCTTACTGACTGAGCCAACCTCGCACACACAACCTGGTTAGGTTGGGGAAGGCATTGTTTTTCAACACTGTGATTCACATTTGTTGTGGTACACACAGAAAGAACCGTTTGTTTGCCCCACTGCAACTGCAGTCGTTTGTTTTATCTGAAACTGCACTCACTCTGCATTCTCAAATTGCATTGCCTTCGCATTTGAAAATGGCGAAGTTACTGCTGTTGAAACACTGTCAGTTGCCGTCAACGGCACATTGTTGTCAACAGCAGTATCACCCATGACACCAGCGTCACTCTCGATCGCTGGCACAACGCTATCAACTACTAGCCAAGTAGAATCGTTGTTGTTAGAACATTTGAAAAACTAGCTTTGGGGGGAAAATATGCATTTTCTGCGGAGCGAAATAGGTGCTCTGATCAACAAGAGTAGATATGGCATGTTTTTGGCCACGAGGCCTGCTTGCCACTTAACCTTGCGGCAAAAGTAGCTCTTTTTGATCAGACTACATATTTGCTAGATATAATTCTTTCATGCTACGGATTTGTTTCTTAATAATGTCTGCATCCCAAATGGGAATAGAAGCTCTTCCAGCCAAGCTGTGAAGGCTCATAAGTATCTACAGATAATATGCGCGTTTGTTTGAGGCTGACTAGTTGGCTCTTGAAGAGTAGACTTTTTAATCCTA
>JANRMR010194073.1:0-10420 GCA_025434825.1 Bergia sp. 'catenularis'
TTTTTTTTAAAAGCAGACTGAAGTATTTTCTACTCTCTTTCCTTCATGGTGAGGGCGTAGTGTTGCTTTATGTTCATTCTTATAAATTTAAATTTGTGTTTAAGGCTCTAAAATACGATGCCATTAGAAATATCATGTCTCGATGTGATGTTCTGTGTGACGACATTCTTGCCTCAGATGAATCAGGTCCACAAGGTTAGTGTGAGCTGGGCACTTGTTGGTGGGGATAAAACTACAAAATTAGACACAATAAGTGTTATACAATGTAGAGAGCTTCTATAGCAATAAAGATTTTATGGCAAGGAGTCAATAGCGAGTAATATCGTAATGGTTTTAAAACTTACTAGAGTTGACAACTGTTTTATAGTAAAATACCGTAATGTATAAAATACTTATAGTACTGTACATGTAAACATGAAAGCATTGTCCACTCAAGTAAAATTAACCACCTAATTAATCTAAATTGTGTCATTTATTTGTAAATGGTTTGATCAACAAGGGACAATATATAAGACATGTTTTTAGCCATTAGGCTAGATGCAAATGGAGCTTTTGTTTTGAGCATTACTGTAGTTTACTCTTCGATGCAGAAAAACCAGTTTGTTTGTTTTTTAAAAAAATAAAGTATTTCAATTTATTGAACAACATATTATTAATTCAGTTTTATTTCACACAATCATCCGTCCCGTGCTTGATTATTAACAGCTTTACCACTGAAAAAGTTTTAAGTCAGCTGGAGTTCTTAAAACACCCAAGAGCTTCTGCACGTATTTGTTATAATAAGTTAGACTTTATTAATATGATAATGTGAGTTTGTTCGAAGAGGAGTTTGGTTTATGGTTATTAAATATGGCACTATGTTTTATATTGAAGCAGAGCAAGAAGAAAAAGAGCAAGATACAGATAAACTGTCAAGATGGCTGGCACCACAAAGAGTATTCACCAGCATCAGTGGAACACTACTCGATTTCTGTGATTTCATGTTTCCGGATGAAAAAACCACGGTGTGTACGTTTCTTGAAACATTAAAGTTATTGTAAACTTAAGTTAATTTGTTGCTAACGAATTAAAGCAAGTGATTTGCAGTGGACTGTTTCTGACAATGGAAATAGAGAATTCGTAGTTTTTTCCAATATAATATTTAACAAAATAATATGTAAAGATGCAGTGTTTTAAGGCAGTGCACAGGTACAGTACTTGGTATTGTCTTTCCAATGCAAGTGTCGACTGTACCACCTTTCTCAGCAATAAAGTGAATATTAACTTTCATCACTGAAGATTAGCTATAGATAGCTGCTGCTTTACATTGTACCTCATTTCCTAGGGTTAAAAAAGCAGTGTGACTGAATAACATAAAATTTAAATGCAGACAAATGCATGCAATTAGTGAAAGTTACTGTAACTAGTTCAACCCATTTGAGATAAAGGAAATTAGTCTTGAAGTTTGTTTGTGATTCATTGCAGATCACAGCAAATCATTCACAAAAACAGAATGTGTTCTAGTGATCAATATGTACTGTTTGCATCTCCTTGGGGCATGACCACTGCACAAAGAGAAAGTTTAAGTACCATACGTGTCGCATACACTTTCCAATGTAATGCAAGCTGCACATGTTTCTTTGCAATGAGTTTGTTAAGTTGGTGTGTAAAACAGCTTTTGTTTTCTAAAAAGATTGTGTTGCTTTGTATGAGATTTAAATTTTACTAAAATTGTTTTTCACCAGCCAATGTTAAACCTGAAGGAAGAATTGGGGCAGTTATGGGGCATTTGCCAATTCCTGCCTGAGCATGGGTCGGGTGTTTGGCCAGTTTTGATCAATATATGTTGTACAGCAAGGCAGCCCAAGGTGCAAATTTTGAACAAGAATTCTACAAATAATTCAAGTGAACTACATGTATTTTAAATTATCTGCATCCCATCCTCCCTCCTACGCTACGTCTTAACATTAAAAGGTGCATTGTAATCATGATTTTGCTATTTGCTTTTGTTATTATTTGAATGTATCATCATGAATTATCAAAAGACAGAAGGTAGGTTTGTTTTGGGGATTCCATTTTCATTCTCAAAACCAAGCAACAGGTATGTTGTGTCATATCCATTTGATGCGAAATAGTTGCCTGAACATGAAAATATTATTGTACACGTACAGCACTCCTAACTGTTATTTTAACTCAAAGGATTCGGTGGAAAGAATGAAAGAACTATTGGGCATTTGTCCAGGTACAAATGAGTTGGAGTATCCCGAGATGTTTCCAGGTAAATGTTTTGCTTGACTTGTATCAGGTCACACATTTTTAGTTTTGCATTTCATTTTTGGAAGTCAGAGTAGATGTTACAACATAAATCGATCAAGGCTCATATATGGGCGGTAGTGCCAGTTTAAATGGATCCACTATACTGTAATTGCCCAACATCATCCGACATGTTGGATGATGTTGAACACCTTGTTGGATGACATGGATGGTGTTATAGTTTTTTATTGGTTCAGTCTTCTCTTAATTTTAGTTTTAAAACGGGCCTTAACATGACTGTTTTGCATCTCTATATACATAAGTTCTTGGGGAGAAGAAAGTATAATTAGTATATTGTTTGTGGTATTTTAAAGAATACCTACAATGTACATGTAGCTTACCTTCTAACCTGTTGATCAATGAAAATCCAATAACGAACATTTATTTTTTAATTTTGTCTTTTAAAATAGAAGCCTAGTAGACTTATTCCTAGAATGTCTTATGTGTAACTTTTGAACTAATGGATGAAAAAGCTATAAAAAGGCCATTTACCGTATGTAAAAAGTTAGCCGGTGGCTAGCTTCTTACTGGTTGATGCAAGAAAAAATAATTTTTTCATATAATAATGTAACTGTGCACTGTTTGTTTGTTTGTTTGTCTGCAGATGCAGAACGGGTGGTAAGTGTGGTGCATCAAGTGTATGGTGGAATGAAAACATTTGGAGATACATGTAAATCAGAAGAGGAATCAGAACTTCAACAGGGAAGCTTTGCAAACAGAGTAATAGGTAAGGTTTAACTCGGCAGGTAATATACAGGTGTATCTTCTTGGACATTCATGTAGTAAATTCTTATAATGTTCACTGTGTGTAACAGTAAACAAGTTAGTTAAACTATAATAAAAAGCTGTGTTTTGAGTTTGATTTTTAAAAATAGAACGGTTTTCTATGTTCCCAGAGTCAGCAGAGAGATCGCTCTATCATAAGAGGCCCACAAGGGTGCAGCAAGCAAAATGAATGGCTGACAGAGTTTTTGACTAAATGTGTGAATAGGAAAGAAGGATGTCATGGTTAAAGTTGATGTTGACACAGGAATGTGATCTTGCTATCATTTGTTTTATGCATCGTCGTAGCATCACCATCTCTTCAATGTCCAACAATCAGCTTGTTTTGACTGGTATTAAAATTGCAAAGGATTTTATTGGCATGAATTTCTGACCAATCACGAGCAGTTGTAGCTCAGTTGGTTAGTGCACGGCCTTCGGAGCTGGAGGTCCCCAGTTCGAATCTCAGCAACTTCAGCATCTGCTTCGACTTTCCTCTGATCTGTGTAGCTGTAGCTTTAAATACTCGTAAAACAGAGCACTGACAGAAGGAGGGGCATAAAGTGCACATTGTCGGGTTCCACTGATACCAGCTCTAGAGTTGACAGAACTACCGGTGTTAAATAAGGGCTTCCTTTTCCTTTTGGACGAACCCCCGCTCGGTGCCGAGTTCCACCTGGGAATTTTTTTTTTTTAATTTTTTATAAGAGACTCTTGAGCAGCGCAAAGGAACTGGAGACTTCTTAGGTATTTGTTTAGAGTATTTTATTCTCCTCTGCATTTCATCTCTTTTCAGTGAGACTTCGTCAGGGAGTTTGATATTAATATACAACTACGGGCAGCAAATAATTTATAGAGACATCTGTACAATAGTTACAAATTGTTCAAATTATGATCCAGCGGAATTTACAAATTTTTGAAAATAATTATCAGTAAAAGGCAGTAAGATATGAGCATCCGTGTGATGTTAATGCATGGTAAACTAGCTGAATATTTTGGGGACCACACGGTTAGCCCTGACAAAGTCTCAGAAGAGACAAAACGCATAGGAGAACAAAAAATTCTATACATCCACCCAAGAAGTCTCCCTTGTGCTGCTCACAAGTCTCTTATAATGAAAAAAAATACACGAAGGGGCACATTAGAGGGCCAAATTTTAAAAAATTTCCCAGGGGAACATGCCTCCAGACCCCCCTAGAAACTCGCAAAATTCACCAACCCCTAAAATGGTCCAGCTTAATGAAAAACGAACCTCCCCATTTACAAACCAGGCTACAGGCCTGACAAGTGTGGTCGATGCTTGTGTAGTTGTAAAGTTGCAATTATTATAATAAATTAACGTAAAGTATACTAAAAATACTGCAATCTCATACGTTCCACTACTTACCATCTTATAACATTCTACTTGCCAAGTTGTGCTAGAAATACTCAAAATGGTTTGAAAGAAAGTTTGAATCTTTGAGAATCAGCCACTGTGATCTTAGGTTTATCTGCTTAAGTCCTTATCGAGTAATGTATTGATTTCATGGAACTGGAACACAATCTAAAAAATTGCTTTAAAATGCAATAAAACCTTGCTAGAAGATACGATATCAAGATTCAGTCTTTCTTTCAAAAAAAACAAGCACAAAACAAATTATTTTGTTATAAATATTTTGCAAGAAGAAAAATTTGAACTTAAAGCGGGCAATGAGGTTAAAAAGCATATCAAGTCTCTTACGTCTCTGTATAACAAGTTTGTTTTCTTCACCTACACCAACATTAATTGTTTAGTAACATGATACATGTAGGTAGCTCCTCCTAAAATGGGCTACTGTTAGACTAGAATTTAATTAAGCCAAAACCATTATTGTAAAACTACCAATTTTAGGTATCCTACTGATGATCAGTTGGTGATTTACTTTTTATTTTAGCAGCATTGTACGATATTTACTTGAATAAGCACCTGGGCACTCACTTTAAAATCAGCATCATTAGGTGAATGCATATTCAAGGTGGGGGCTTACATGTACTGTACATGTATTCATGGGGGTCACTACAGCTTCTTTATGGGGGCACTGAATTGAGAGGGGTCCTTTTGTCCTTTTTTGAAGGGCACATATTTTGTAGGGGTTGCTTATGGTGAACAGTTCAAACTTGTAGTAACTCCACTGACCAGTATTGACTGTTTACAGGTGCCGTGATTGCCCTACTGACTGCAATGACCGCTGCAGGTGTCACATATTTTTGGGGAGAACAAGGATGAACTTTAATACTCCAGCAGTATTTGTAATTATTGGTCAATAAAATATCCATCAATATTTAATAAAATTAGAAATTGTTGTTAATGTGTCTGAATTGCATTGAACAAAGCTTTATAACCTTTGATTGCAAACATAGCTCAGTGTTCTAGTCAACAAATAATGAAAAGGGAGAAACGGCAGCACCACAAGGTTAAGCTGCAATGTCTGCTGCTCGCAGCCCTTTCTTCTTTGTGTCACCAGTACCTTGTATCCAGCTCATCAAGCTTTTAGCAGTCGGATTATGGCAATTTTGCAGTCACAGGCAGATGTCGTCTATTTTCATGGTCGAGTTTGTTGCTGTTAGAGGGTAGGTCACTGAATTTTAAGCCGTTCCCTAGAGTTAACGCAGATACCTCTCCCTTGAGGTTAAAATAAGCAACCACTCCCTCACCATCCCCATCCCTTCCAGAAATTGTTGAAAATTGATTTTGTTCCCATGAAATGGAGTTTTCTGTATTTTGAGAACTAATGTCGAGACACAATTTGAAGGTTCCAAAAGCAACTGGACAAGTTGAAGTAACGTGATCGATCGATAGTTGAGATCATTTTCTTTTAATGATTATATTGACCAATTTAATAAATTTTTCTCTCAAATTAAATAACTTTTGAAACATTTTCTCTCAATTTTCAAATTGTATGAAAAATCAGGGATTGCACCAAACGCCAGGAGTCAGAATCTCTGTGCTGTTAAATAGTGACACACCATAATTTGAGCCTTCCCAGAAGGGGAGGACATGCCAATAGAGGGTGGGTCACCACAGTTTGAACCTTCCCAGGTGATAGGACATGCTGCTTTTCCTGAGGGGTAGGATATGCTGTTAGAAGGTAGAGTACCTAAATGCACTTGAGCCTTCCCTGATGAGCAAGACATGTTGTTAGAATGTGGGGCACCACAGTTTGAGCTTTCCCTGAATGGCAGGACATGTTGTCAGAGAATGGGTCACCAGTTAGTTTGAGCCATAACCCTGAAGGGTCACCAGAGTTTTAGCTTTCCCTAACGGCCAAAACTCCTTCTAGATGTTTGAATTTGCAAGTGTGGATTTGGTTTGACCAAGATTATTGATTACCGTAATACAAGGCTGTTCAACTGACCTGGTGAAAATTGTTTCAATATGCAAGAATACGCTCATATTCAACAATATATATATTCTCAGATAAAACTCAAAAACTCGCATATTGTAACACTGTTAGAGAGTGGGCACCATACATTGTAGTTTGAGCCTTGAAAAACAAGACATGCTAGGTCGAGATGCTGTTAGAGTACCATATTTTTAGAGAGTGGGGCACCATAATTTGAGCTTTCTTTCTTTTCAAACAAATGACATCACTTTTCAGTATTTTTCTGCCCAGCAGTTGTGTCAACTAAAGTACGCTCCCCATGCATTGTGGTTACCATAATACACAAAAAGCTATAAAATCTTGTTTCTTGTGTGTAAGGTGCTTGTTTCTCAATGGAAAATGCAAAATACATTTTGTTAACAAAAACTAACCATTCTAGGGTTAACTTATAATTTAAATTTTAAATTTTTTAAATAATGATCACCAGTGTTTAGGCCTTTGAGAAATTTGTGAAGACAAAAAATAAGGGAAAAGAGGTAGACAAGAAACATTAAGGCCGAACACAAATTGAGTCAGATGGCACGTTTTACTTCAAAGTTTAGTTAAACTATGGTAAATACTATAAATACATTTAAGGTCAGCTACAATACAGAAAAGCAGTGCTTTGGTGTTGCTAGCCCACAAATCGGGATTTTCCAAAAGCAATTTTTCTCTTTTGACTAATTCCCAGTGCCACCTTGAAATGTAATGTGTTAGAATTGTAGTGCCCAGTTCCACTCATGTTAAATACATGCAATGTTTGTGAACAAGATGGAGTCTGAGACTACATGTACAAATGCTGGCCAGAAACCGTAACTCTCAATTACTGGTAGGTGGCTCATACTGTTTGTTTTATTCTATGGCTCTTGAAACTGCAAACCAGTTTATTCGTATGTCATCAGATTGTTCATCAAACTTTGTTGGCTGATGTTAAAGTAACTCTTATATTAACTGACTATTATGTTGCTAGCCAGTGTAATTTTGGTTTCCATGGCAACTCTATACTGCCTCAAGTGGACCCCGTTTTTAACATTCAAGAGTATTTTACACAAAAACTAACCTGGCGATCCCCATTTTTTTTCAAAAAAAATTATTTGTTATACAATGAAAGTGTTTCATGCAAAGTTAGAAAAAATTGTACCGTGGCATTTTTTTTTAAATTAAGAAAACAAGAAGTATTGAATAATTTTGAAAAATGATGGTGTAATTTTTTGTAACTTAAAAATTAACTTTTAATCTTGTGATAAGTTTTTCATAAAAAGAAAATTGGGGTCACCAGACTAGCTTTTTTTTTTTTTTTTTTTTTTTTTTGCAATTGCCCTTCGTGAAGCCTTCAAAATCCCGTGAGACACAGAATCTGGAAATTACATAATCAACATTCCACATGTGTCATTTGTGTAACTGCTGACCAACTTGCCAGAGGAGCAACAGTCGAACCATGTGGTTAGCTCGGTCAGTTTCAACATGTGGTCAGCATGTGATGAAGTTGCATTTTGCTAAAATTACTTGCTTCAAAAATTGAATTTAACTTTAACAAGAACTTATTGTAATGGTGCTTATCTTTTTAATTGAAATTCTGAGTTAGTGGCAGCTATAGCTATGGAATGTGGATGAAACGAAACAGGAAAACTAAATGAATTATCAGCTCATGTTCGGCTCAAACCTGACTTTGCTTGCCGATTTCCCAGCATTATGAATATTTACAGACATATTTATCTTTCAAGTTGAGAGAGAATTGGTTTATACCAGCATGCAACCGGTGGAGACTGCTGAAGCAAATACTGAAATACCTCCAATTTACATGTATATGGAATTAGATGGTATACATGTAAGTCAAATTTTTTGTTGATATGTACTGTTCCTGACAGTTCTCAGTTGGCATTAGTTGGTTATTGGTGGCGTTTTCTTGCAGGTAAATAAAATTGTAGTTGCAAGTTAAATAAAAAGTACACCAGATTCTACACCGAATGAATATAAAGAGACTCAATTTACTGTTTGTGGACTTGCTCTTGTGCAAATTGTTTCCCTTGTCAATATAATCTGCTAATGAATTTTTGGAAAATGAATTATATGAAATGAAATATATTTCTTGAAATGCAATCCAAAATTAGGCCTTGATCTGGCAAATTGAACAAAAGTTAGATGAACTCATTTACAGTCTACATTTCAGTGTACAGCATTTTAATTGGTCATAAAATAGGTTCAGCTGTTATTAGCAAGCATTCCTAAATTTCAAATGAAAATGCCACTGCCGCACTGGTTCAATTTTCCTTTAGCTTTTGAAGTGATAAATTGAACTCATAAAGAGATACAGTAGCTGCAGTACGTCACAGCTTTGCGGTGTTCAAAGCTTATTATTTGGTTGAAGTTTCTTTCTTGTAGTTAAGAGGCTACTGCAGATATGTATTAAATGATTGAAAAACTCGGCACCAGTGGAAACACTTAAGTTGCTTAGAAATGGTCAGTATTCACTTCATTTTGCATGTGCTCATTTAGAACTGAAGCATATTTCAAAATCAAACCTGTAGGTCAGTATACAAACACAGCCAGAACTAAAAATCCTAAGACAAAAATTAAATCAAAAGAAAAAAACTGTATTAAATTTGTGTTTGCTAAACAATGTAAGCACAGGGAATTCAGGGGAGGAGGAATTATGATTTATGTTCTTGCTCATGTTTTCAGCTTTCATAATCGAAACTTCTGATTTGTGTTGGTGTGCTGATCTTTCGAAAAAAAAGCAGTGGTCAAACCGGTATGCTTCTTTCTCTCTCTCTTAGGCTCGTCTAAGAAGAAAGTTTCTAAAATAACTTCCAAATCCAATCATCTAGTTCAAACTTTCTGAGGAGAAACCGTGTACTGTATCCACAAAAAGTGTAATCTGAATAAATCTGAATGCGATTCATGTTTTCTCAGCATTTCACATGAGTATTGCGTGCAATCTGCATGGGAGAACCCATGCAGGTTCCACATGATTAAAAAACGGTACGAGCCACCTTAATTTCAATATAAATCATGGTGTTCTAAAAACAATTTTTTTGTTTTGTTACTTCTCATTCAAAGAAATAAAATTGAGCTTTCAATTTATATAAAATTATATCAGGTTTATGGTATCCAATATTAACATAGTCATGTTTCATTGATCAACAAAAGTTGATATGAAGTCTGCTCTGACGAAGGGCTAACGCTCGAAATGTCAGCTTTCAACCACACCCAAAGGCAGAAAACATACCGTATCAACTTTTGTTGATCAACAAAACATACTATATTCAGCAAACTTAGCTTAAATACATTATGTAATTGATTCTTCACTACACTTTTCAACTGGGCTCCAACACACAATACTGTAGGTTTAATTTGAGATCAAATTAATTACTATGTAGGGCTTTATTTTCACAAGAGTGTATTTTTGTGATTTTCACAGGTTTTTGGACAATCCACCAAAATATCTCTCACAAAAAAAATTTCCGCAAAATAAATTCCATAAAAATAAAACCCAAATTTTCCACTTTTAATGCTGAACCAATATAGCCTCCCAAAAGGGTTTTAAGAGCGCCTCTCTGTAACCACTGGGTGACAAGTGGCACAACTTCAAAAAATCACCTACCCTGATATTTTACCCAGAGAAACCCTAGGATGTACCTATTAACGTGAGGTACTTTTTAGTTTCCAGAGATTTTTCATTTAGGAGAAAATCTCGAAAAAGCCCACGTGACCCGGAAAGCCGAAATTTTGGGAAATTTCGATCGAATTTTGGGGTCGAGAAACAAAGCTCGCGCAATGGCGCAAAGCAACTTAGAATTTTTTTTGCTATATAATACGTTTCTAGATGAAAATAGCTACTGACTGAAGCAAATTTTAAAGTTATAACTGCAACTGCGAGTTTCTGACAGACCCACAGATAACATCAAAAATGCCGAAACGAAAAAAGCTTAATTTGCACCCTTTTTCCAAGGGGGGAAAAATGTATGGGGTATAACTCAGAATTT
>JANRMR010194084.1:0-10420 GCA_025434825.1 Bergia sp. 'catenularis'
CCCCATGAAAATTTCTGGCTACGGGCCTGAAATTATTGACTTTTTCGGTTTATGTCTCCTAATTGCAACTCTCCGTCAAACTCTTTGAGTTTTTATTGTAAATATGACATTAAGCAATACATTACAATTTGTAGTGTAAACTATAAGATTATGTGTACGTTTTAATGATGAAACCAAGACTGCTCGAATGGCTTATAAAACAATAGGTCGTAAAGTTTCTAGTAGTACTTATTTAAGCTTTTAAGATTTTGATCAATATCTCTCAATCAAACATTGAGTATGGCGAGGAAGTACTTTTAACTTAATGGCAAACTTGATAATCTCCAAATGAAACAAGGAAAAACTGATTGACATATATGATGAGATTCCCCATAATCCAAAATTATCCAACTCTCAACTTCTTTGGCAATATTATACTAATAGTCGATAACAATAACTTTTATCTTTGCTTTTAATAATTATATCATGGCAAAATGCAGTCATGTTCGTTTGATGTCAAAATTTAATTTGTTAATTAATTCTTTATTTTTTTCCTTCACTTTGTTTCTTTTAATTGCACTGAGTTTAAGTGCGTTGAAGAGCAAATGCAACAAATAGAACTTTAGCCCAATAGCGGGCTAAGAAACAATGGTATTCAATTAATTTTATTTGAATTGCAAATATGTTTTGTTGCCTAAAACTTTGTGAAAAACAAAGTGATTTGTTTCTCATCTTAGGACAACGAAATATTTTGGAATTCTACATCAATTTTTTAGTTCTTTGGCTCAATGTAAAGGATATTCTCGTTGTTTTGGGCAAATGTTAGAAGTCATCGTCCTTGTTTTCATTCGAGAGCAAATAACGGGTAGGATCAAATTAGCCTGTCAAATTGATTATTTCGTATTTTGTTATGCAGGAACAGTTTCGTTTCATAAAAGAATCGAGTTGGCACTGGAGTATTAGTAGAAAGGACAGCAGCGTAATTAATTTTGTAAGCTCCAAAAAGTTTTCAAGCAGATAGATCTTAACTATAAATGAATATGCCGATTGACAGGATTCCAGTTTGTGAGCTGGTTGATTGTGTTGATTTTATGTTCTGAAGAAGCTTGGTTTTAAACTAGTTAGGTACAAACATTTTGGAACCAACACTATTTTCTATCATAACGACTTGTGTTACAACCAAGAAATATTTACAGATTGCGAAAAAAGACAAATACTCGGAAAACCAATTTTTAATATTTACTTTGTTGTATTTGTTTGGAGACACAGGTTAAAAACTCAGAATTAAGTGCTAAGGATGTTTAAAGAAGCGAGATGGTTGTTTGTGCTGGTGGAATTGTACACAATGAACTGCAATCTAAAAATGATGTATGCCCAAGGTAAGTAAATTTGTACTGAAATATACCGAAGTGCTTGCAAGAACGTTAAACTGAACATGGTGTGACTCGATTGCAGCAACACAACATCAAAGACACGAATATTGAGATTGGTTTTCAGTTCGGAGTTCTTTATTTTTAAAGTGCCGCAAACAAATTGATTTTCCGTCCTGCGGCAATTCAAAGGAACAATTAAAAGTCGGCGAACCGTCATAATATGATCTCTTCGAGAAATTATCGAAGGAATATGGTAGTTTTATTGTTTAATGAGCAAATCTGTAGATTTTAGCTTTACGATCAACATTTTAATCAACTAAAGATTATAAAACGTATAGACAGGAAGACATCAAGCTCAACTTTATTCAGTTAAGGAGAATTGCGTTTTCACTAAAGACAATTAAACAAAGCCGACATTAATTCAGCCTATTTGACAATCCTTTTTCAATACAATCAAACTGCCTCAAAATTGATGCACATCTGGAATCTACGCGAGTTCAGTTGCTATTGCACAATTGTTGACACGGTCAAAAAAATAATAAAATTTTCTTTCCTGATTGCAATGTACGGAGAAATACAGAAAGTACTATGGTAGAGTAAATCGAAACTGATGCTGTTAATAATATAAAAATCTGAATGATTTTATGGATATATTTTTAAATTTTAAGAAAGAAAAAAGTGAGACCTAACTCAATTTTTTCTTTTGTCTTCCAAAACCAGAAAACTTGATTACATTTCCACAATACTAGCTATAAACTAAACTATACTAACAAGGTAATCTTCGAGCGGCCTTGTTTGTTGAGAACAATGGTCTTTGAAAGTAATTTGCGGTCAAACTTCTTTCTTTCTAGTTGTTCTTTCCATATACCATTACTAGCCTGTTTGACAGTTATGTTAGCTTTAGAAAAGGTTTTTAAAACCGTTCTGTTTGACTTAAAAGTACCTAAAGTTATAAAACATTTTTTTAATTTTCAGGGTTATTTTTTTAACTGCTTGTTTCAACTTTGCTAGGCCTCTTTATGATATTTAGTATTTGTAAATGTTAACGTTTCTTTTTTTGCCTTTTTAGTATATACTTATTCCCGGAAGACATTCGAAAATCATAAATAATGAATGTACGTGAAACCTTAAAATATATTCGGAAAGATCACAGAAACCACTCTCTTTTTTCTCGAAATAGAATTATGCGAAGAACAGTTGCCAAAAAGAACAAGTTCTTTATGTAAGGATTTCCGGCAAATGTCCAAAGATGGCATCATAAAAGGCTGTCACGAACACTCTTCCAAACTGTCGTGCAAATCACGGTGTGCTAACCGGTTACAAAGGCGAACAGTGTCTGATTGTTACTGCGACAAAATGTGTCCGTTACTGGGTGACTGCTGTATTGACTTCTCCTTCTGGTACGTATTGAATTTGGTCAAGTTTAACTCTGATCCAGACGGGCATCAGCTTTGACTATCAAGATAGTCGGAGGAGCAGTTGAAGCATAGTTATGCACTAATTTACCATACTGAAAAAGATGGCTCCACGCATTGCATTGTGGTAAAAGGGACAAAATATGCAAAGAGTGTAAACACACATGGCTGCCTTTGAGACAGAATTGAAGCAGTAGGCAAAAAATGTCAAACTACAAGTGTTGTGTTACGTACTACTGCTATGAAAGCTGGAAGCGCAAGTCGCTGAGGTTCCATTCTTTTCCGAAAGTCGCGGTGGACCATCACCATGTTTGTTTACATTCTTTGCATATTTTGTCCCACATACCACAATGCATTGCGTGGCGCCATGTTTTTGTATGGTGAATTAGTTCGATTGGTGATGATGTCATGACGTCAGTGAATGTTTTTTTAAAGCCTGTTTTATACTCTGTTGTTCCCAGATTTTTTAAGTAAATAACAAATAACGTAGGAAAAGTTTATGAAAGGTTCAAGCTCTATAACAAGTGAGTTTCCTCGTAATCATGACGTCATGAGATTGTTGTTATATTTACTCTTCGGCTGTACATTTAAACACATTTGAACAGCTTCTTTTGAGTTAACTTAATAAGGAAAAGCTAAAAACTAAGATAACTGGAAAAACAATCATAGAAGCACATTGCACATTGCAATTCGCTACCCAGAGGAATTTAAAAACAAATGGTTTAATTAAACACTGCTATTGCACATTTTCTAAAATACAAACTCCTTGATGGTATTTCTATTAACGTAATGTAAACTCCATGAGCAACAAAATGGAAACTTGATAGAAAATAAGTAAGTTGTAAAAGAGCTGATAAAACGTAAATTTCTATGTGTTTTAATTCTCCATTTTGAATTACCCTGTAGGACTTTATTTTCGCGGGAGATTATTCTGCGATTTTTGCGGGTTTTTGGACAATTCGCAAAAAAGTTTCAGCACTAAAAAAAAACTCCATAAAAACAAAACCGAAATTTTCCACTTGTAATACTGAACCATAGCCTCTCACAATATTTTAGTTGCTTACTATATAGGAGCTCGAAGGGATGTACAAAACAAACGACAACCCTAATTGTCCTGCACAGAGCAAAACTCAACGGTTTTAGACACACGGAGTGTGACAATTAGCGTTTCGTCCCAACGTAAGATCTATAAAATTTGGCCACTTTCTCTTGTTTCCTGTGACATAATTTTCAATCAAATCGCAAAGAAAAAGTTCCATTCAGAAGTTTAGGTTAACGAAATCACAAAAATTTCTTCCCGCCAGAAACAAAAATTTGACCAATCGCAAAAAGGAATTTCTACAAAATAAGTTATGTTTTACGGATGTCGACAAGTTGCATAAGCAAGAAAAGAACAACACTGATAACTAATATGGTATAGTCAAGATATTGTAATAAATTTTATTTTGTGGATCCTCAAGAATATTAAGACTAAAAAGCCTATTCGTCTGAGTGTTTTCTGATGCTTTCGAATTAGTTTTTCATATTATGGTTAATGTATAATGATTGTCTTTTATCAAAAAAGTGTTAAATAAAATCCGACTGTCAGTCAAAAGGCTCTATAGCACTCCTTTGAACAATATCAGGGAGCTATAGCCACTAAAGCGTGAACATGGAAGAGAGTGCTATAAATTAACAATCGACTTAATTACAGAATGCAATAACTTCACGTGGGAATGCATCCAACTTTCCATCGTCAGTTTCAGCAAACAGAACATTAACAGTATAATACTGTGGTTTTATAAAGAACCTGAACAATAGAAAATGAATCTTCTTTCGGCTTCAGAAATAATGCAAAACAAAAAGGACTGGACTAAGTTATACAAACATGGAAGAAAAGGTAAAACAGAAATTTAAAAATCCAGTGGCCGTCTTCATGGACGTTCGTATACACGCCCTGGTTGTTTAAGCTCTCTGTTATCAAAATATGTAGCGACAAGATTTATTCATTCAGTTTTTGATTTTGTTGCAAACAACGCAGAAATACAACATATATGTAAAACAATTATTTCCTTTGCATTGTCCTTTGCAGGTGTAATGCATCCCAAAATGTAGAAACAACAAATGTTGGGACTTGCGTTGCCTTTCCAAATGGAAAACTTACAGGATACATTGCCAAGAGAACATGCTCCAACACATGGCGAGACAAGAAAGCTAGAAAACTTTGTCTTCAGCAAAATTCAAGTGATCCATTGAATCATATTCCAGTCTATGACCATGACACAGGGGCAACGTTCAGCAGTGTATTTTGCGCTGTTTGTAACTGGTCTAAAAATTTCACCTATTGGCGTCTGGAATTCAAGTTTACAAACCGAAATCAGACAGACAAAGCAAGGAAAACTGCCATATTAAATTTGGTACGCAATCAGAACTGGCGAGCTCGCCCGTACCCACCTCACTCAATTGAGTACTGTATAACAAATGCTTTTAAGACATCAGCTCACACAGTCGCTCTTGAAGAAAGTCTTAAAAACATTAGCTCTGAGGCGGCCTGGTCTTTGTGCAAATCGTACTCCTTGCCTGTGTTTGAACGTTATGGTAGTGCAATATATAAAAACCCTCACTGTGGAAATCTACTACACGCAGGTCCACCACCATTTACTTGCCAATCTCCCTTTAACAATCCACCGCTAGTGTCTTATTCGCTAATATTTACACTTGAGTCCAAAGCAGCTCGCAATTGTAAAGCTACATATTTTTATGATCCGCTGGAGAACCGCTGTAGACAAATCTTAACCAATCAAGATGAACAAACCGTTCGTTTTCAGAACAGTTCAATGTGTTCAAATGGAAACATCTACAAACCATCAGAGTTTGTCCTTTTCAGAAATAGATCTGTTCTTATTGTAGCTCAAAACAAGATGTACAGTGATAAAAAGTACAGAAAGATTAACGAAAGCATTTTATTGTGCTCAAGCAATGCTTTTAGCAAGCATGATTTTGTGTCTATCAGACGTCAAAGCAACTTAACGTCTTCTGTGATCACTTTTGTAGGATCGATAATTTCAATAACTTGCTTGTTGTGTCTCCTTGCAACACGTCTGATATTCGACGTGCTTCGTTCACTGTACGGGAAAAACCTGATGAGCTTGTCATGTGCGATGCTGGTATTCCAGTTCTTGTTCCTGCTAACTGGTTTAACTGGTAATACCGTGGTATGTGACGTCACCACTGGAGCACTGCATTACGCATTACTTGCGATGTTTGCTTGGATGAGTGTTATGGCTTACGACGTAAGCAAAACGTTTACTGCCAAAGGTACGGGAGATCGCTAGGATATTTTTTTGGTTTATCAAAAGAAGTGAAATTCCTACTCTGCTGTGAGTTTTGTAATGGTAATATATTTTTATTATTATCATTATATTGCTATCATTATTAATATTATTATTATTTAGCCTGGTGGATGCTGAGTTATAGTTAAATAAAACGTATATAATGGTACAAGTTGGTGATAATCAGTGGTCAAACTTAAAATAAATTGCTAAAGAAAAACAACTGTATTTACCGCACATTAGAAATGATTTTCAAGTGATTTAGAAAATTTTGCATTATTTTAAAAGAATAAGCTACAATGTATTATGTTTCACAATGGTTCACAGATGGAATGCCATGCCTGTAAGATTAGGCGGCCAGACCGTCATTGGCAGTTGTCAATTACTTTACTGAACTTGTTTCAAATTAAATTCATGTTGCGCTTGCTGTTGAGCCACGAGGGATTTGCATTGTCGACAAAGACTCATATCTTATCATATCTTGTCAGTTTTCTATCTGTGCACCAAACTCTATTAACAAACATTTCCACTTACTGAATATTTATATAATTTTAAATTCTGAATGAACCTTAACTTTTGAATTCTGTGCTTAATTAAGATCATCATCATTACTATTGTTGTTGTTGTTGTTATTATTATTATTTACTAAATCTTTTCTTCTTTTTAATCTTTTATCCGCACAGTAGTCTAAACACAATGCCATTACTAGTCGTTTTAGACCGGATGTTTCAGTATTTGAACTGGACCGTTCTATACTTTTAAAGTTTTGGTTCTAGTCAGTGTCAACCTCTTTTTAAAACATTTTTATCATAAATGCCTGTCTGAAAGAACCGCTTGTTTGCATGCGTGTACGAAACTAAGGGTTCCATACCGAGCATGATAGCAAACAATGAACCAGCTCGGCAATTAAACATCACGTTCAATATGTGCTGTTTGTATAAAGAGATATGCAAATCAAGAACAAATAATATACATTGGAAGCAATTCATGCCATATGCAGGAGAAACAGTCAGCAAATGAGCACATATCCCTGGGGCCAACATCGATTGATAACCAATTGCAAAGTCAGTAGTGCAAAACCTCTGTCTAGGTTTAACACAACTGGTAGAAGTCACAACGATCGGGAAAACCTCTTGAAAAGAATTCCGGCGTACTCGAACAAAGACGTATGACCACATGTGCACGCAAGTCATTGTCTAAGTAAAATATGATTTTGTCCTTTCAAAGATAATTCTCTTGCTATTGTAATAGGCTCACAAGCAGTTGAGAAGTGGGCAAGAAAAACGCGGCTTGCTATTGGCTTTGGAAGAATTTTGGGGGAGAGGACATGAGTGTCGGTAACCGATTCATTTTTTTCTTAAATACTCGTGTTTTCAGGTTTTCGCGCCAATTGCCGCTCAAATTGTATCCCTTTACGTAGAACCTTTACAGTACTTACAACGTTTTAAATATTTATTCCAGGTTAAATGTATTAACTGAAACTTTTCTTTGGCTTAGGCCTAAGTTCGACCAGTGTTGAGAATGAGCGTGGTAAGGAAACCAAACAGTTTTACTGTTATTGCTTGTACGCGTGGGGTATACCGCTGGCTCTGGTGATTGCCTGCGTCGTTTTGGATGTCAGCGGGGCTATTGATACGGGTTACGGTAAGTAGATATTTTTCAACAGGAGTTAGAATGAGCATTTTTTTGGTTAGAAATGTGCTATAGCTATAGCAGTCTGGATATTTCTGTCGAAATTCCGTAGTTTTAATACTGCAAAGCTACTCTTAGAAAAAAATGATTCTTGCGGCGAGAAAAGTAAATGTTTGTTAGAAACAAGTAGAAGATTACGATTGTCCTACAAAGACCTGTCTAAACCGTGCAGTGACTAAATATCTTAATCCGCCCCTTCATGCAAGCAGATGATACGGCGGTTTTCAGAATCAAGCTGCATATAAGATCTGGTGACACAAAAGGAAATGAAACAAAGATTTTCATTTGGTAACTTTGAAAGTCCAAGCTAGCAAGTGCTTCAACTTTAATTCTAACTAATGACACGTTTCTTTTTTTATTTTTTCAATCTGCAAACATTTGACCAACAAAACTGTTTATACCCTTTGTTCCTCCATGATCCCCCATTAGGCTGCTAGATCAAGCTTAGTACACATCTATTTTTGTAAACTTCTTTTAACTTTTAATTTTCTGGTTTTTTCAAACCCAGTACGCATCTGTATTTTAAAACTAATATCCTATATATGTTATAATCCCTTGTTGCAGGATCCGATGATAAGCGCTTGCTCTGTTTCCTGTCTCCGGCCGGACGTACCTACTGCTCTATGGCACCAATAGCTGTTGTTCTGCTGTTTAACCTTGTGGCACTTATTCGCACAGTTATTGCCATTAGAGAAGTTCGGCGGGTAAGCATAAAAATTTTTGAATCAAGTCCGTTTTTATACAACGTCACTTCAAATTGTTTCTCAAAAAGTCACGATATCGTAATAAGGCCGCATTGTAAAATTTAGAGGTGTATCATTACTAATTTATAGGGTCAAGCGGGACACATCTTTTAGTCGCTTAGTACAGGATGCGAATGAGAAGTAAATTGCTTGTGTTTTATGAAATAGTTGGTCGTAAGATTTGTTTTCCCTTGATTATATTTACAATTTTGCGTGGTGTAACTTGATGTCGTATTATTGGCTTGTGTAAGAGTTTCTTGGAAACTTTTTTCGCGAATTCATAAAGTTGGTCCTCTTTTGCTCTGATAGCACCATAATCATGTAATAAGATAAATATGTCTTCAGTATGACGCAATTGATCGCTACACGTCAAGTTATCCACTCTCCTATCGTGTTGTCGAGGACTGTTTTGCCGGTCCCAAATCACAGTAACAGCTGCTTCTACTGACTATCTTCGTGGTGCTGATAAATCTCAACAAAGGAAAAACATCTATGCGCAATTTTGTTGATCGCAACTGCCAGGGCTAAAATTGCTTACAGGATGCGAAGTCAGGTTTTGGCCAAAACCTAGCAAGGCTATTAGCAACGATGTAGCAGTTGCTGTTGTGACTCTAATAATAAAGTAGAGAAAAGTTAAGACATTAAGTTTATTGAGGGAAACACATTTCATTCATAGGACGTACTCTCCCCCACCATTACACCGGGATAACCCTACTTTACTCGAGAAGTGTGTGGGTTCTTTTGAGTCCCCTTGGATAGCATTTCAGAAGACTAGACCAATGGCTTAACCCTATCCGGCCTGGGCTTTTTTGAGCTCTCTCAGCCTGGAGGACAAGAGCTAGGGGGAAGAATCTTCTTCCCCCCCCCATAACCTTTTTTATTATTGCTGCATTCCCATTGATACTTGGCACAAATCTTAACTAGTATATTCTACTTTAATATGGCGTTACAGGTGACTAATTAGCTATGACGTTATGGTGACGTCACAGCATTAAATTTTCTGGCATGATTTTACATTATTCAAACTTAGGGCACAATCTTTCAATGGGAACCATAGAAGCTTGCTTTATTTACTTTGAAGTATACAAACGTGGATGAAAGTGTTTCAAAATGTAACAAAAATTACCTTTGATGACGTAAGGATGACGTCTCAAAACCTATAAACTCTGTTCTATTCAGTTAATTTCGAATAAAAAACGTTACTTCTGAAGAAACACGTCATTTACTCGAGAAAAATGATGGAATTTCACATATTTTGATACAATGTTAAGCATAACACAAAAAACATTGCCTGAAAGCGAACATAATCTTGGTTACTATGGAAACCGTATGTAGATTGTATTTCTGTAATGTTTTACCAAAATAGCATAAAAATATTCAGCGGAAAAATTCGCAAAATAATAACCAAGAGTAAGACCATCCCTTGACTGAACTCTAAAGCGAAAATTTTAAAAGTTAAGGTGGCAGTTATCCTAAGTGCTTATAACTATGTTATGCCTCATTCGAATTCTTCCAAATTTTGCATACATGTTAGAAACTAAGTTTGTCAAGAGCAGGTAAAAACGTGCTGAGAAATACAGGCAGTATTGCTATTCTAAAACAAATATTAATTTACCCAAAGTGCATTGCGTTACATATAAAGATTGATGATAGCTGCATAAAATTGATGCAAAATTAGAAACACGTTTGTAAAAACCGGCCCAAAGTGCAAATTGCACATCTGGAGAATCATAAAAGTTACCTTCAAAATCATGGTTATCATGGCAACAGCACACGTCAGATAGCAGTACATGTCATACCAAAATATTCGCCATAAAATTTTAGGAAAAGTCATGAAATTTCACGATCGTATTCCAAACCGTTCAGAAGTTATGCTCAAAAAACCACATGAAGAGCAAGAATCTCCC